>PVLC010002722.1:0-74877 GCA_004027655.1 Graphiurus murinus
ACAAGCATGTGCCACCACGCCCGGCTCATTATGCAATATTTTATTTTATTTTATTTTATTTATTTATTTTTTGCAGTACTGGGGATTGAACTCAGGGGCATGCTACCTCCGAGCTACAACCCCAGCCCTATTTTTTATTCTTTATTTTGAAACCGAGTCTCACTAAGTTGCGGAGTGCCTCACTAGGTAGCTGAGGCTGGCCACAAACCCGGATCCTCCGGTCTCAACCTCCCGAATGCTGGGATTACAAGCGTGCGCCACCACGCCTGGCTTCATTATGCAATATTTTAAAAGAAATAACAAAAAAATAAAGATAGAAGAAGCTGAACCATGGTTGGAGGGGAGTAGTTTGGGGAAATTTTCTTATTCAGAGAAAGTAGGTCTAGAGAATTGCAAGGTTCTTGGTCCCTAGAGAAAGTTTACATAAGACTGTTGCACACCTATAATCCCAGTACTTGGGAGTCTGAAACAGGAGGATCACAGGTTCAAAGCTAGCCTCAGCAACCTAACCAGGCCCTCAGCAACTGAGACTCTGTTTCAAAAGAAAAAACTAAAATAGAACTAGGGGTGTAGCTCAGAGGTAGAATGCCCCTGGTTTTAATCCCTAGTATCACAAAAAGAAGCAGAAGAAGGAGGAGGAGGAGGAGGAGGAGATTCATCCATACAGCCATCCATTGATTTATTTGTCCACTAAAATGAACTTTTACTTGATACCTCCAGAGGGCCAAGTGCTGCACCAGATACTTGCATAGAGAGCCCTGTGTGACATGATACAGCAGAAGTGGGTGAGTATCTATCTGTTCTTTACAGCCATGGAGAGGGAAGTCCTCTGGGGACATCATGGAGGAGATGATGTCTACTGCCCTAAGGGACAGTGTTTTCAAGGAGAAGATGGAAGGAAGGACTTTCACAGCCGTGGAACAACATTTGCTAAGGCACAGAGAAAGACATGTAGAAGTGGCCACAAAGTTTTCTATCTCAGGCTGCAGGGTGTACAGCTGAGAAGAGAGAGAAGGGCTGGCTCTGGTTTTGCAGAACCTTCTACGTATCGCCAAATATGTGCATCCTTTCTACCTTCTTCACAGAGACAACATATGCTGATGTGTATGTGAAATGGTGGATGAGCTCAACTGAACCCAGCAATGCTGGGACACGCAGGTGAACTTAAAAAGATTCAATGGTCCCATGCGCGCAATATCACCGGCATCTGTTCTTGGCACACATTTGGTATTCTCCTCAACCATTTGTCTCTCTCATTGGTACCACACCCTGTACATCATTTCTAAGAACAAGAGCAGAGAGGAAGCCTGGGGCTTCTGGAAACAGACTTCCTGGGCTCAACTCTCAAGTCCCAGAGATAGTAGCTGTGTGACTTTGGGGAGCCACTGGGGTTTCTCCAAATGTAAGACAGAGTTTTAACAATTCAGTCTCACAGGGCCGTTGTGTTGATTAAGTGAAACTCTGCAGGGCGGCATTCTGCACGGTGTCTGGCGCACTGCACGCACTGAAGACATGGAAGCTATTTGCACAGGCCCGTGTGAGGAGTGCCTGGGTCCACGGAAGAACCACTCGGCTTCTCAGAGGTTCATAGGAAAAAAGGCCATGGCTGTCAACTGCTCCCTCTCTGGGCTCTGTCCCTTGTGAGATCAAAATAGATATAATCTGGAAATGTTTCTTCACTGTCTTTACAGGGTCATTTCCATCGTCACCAGCACGTCATCCTCCCTCATGCCATGCACTGATGGAAGGGGCCACATTTTATAAGTGCCTTACAATCGCATGTAACTGGAAATGAACTAGTTAGAGTGAAAACCCCACATCACATAGCTCAAGAGGACATGCAATACATTCACAAAGAAAATAAAATGATGTGATGTGTGTGTGTGTGTGTGTGTGTGTGTGTGTGTGTGTGTGTGTGTTTTAATAAAGTAAGTGAGGATGACATCTGGAGAAAAGTATTTTCTCTTCCTTCCAAATGCCAGAATGATATATGTATTCTGCTTCTGAGTGCCTTCTTCTAACCTCATCTTCATTCCTCCCAAATTGAAAAATCAGATGGGGAGACAGAGGGATTCAGAAAGAGGGAGTCCAACGACAATAAATAAAGCAGATGAGTTATCTGACGTGTGTGAATACATTGAGGTAATGTCTTATCTTTTGGTGATAGGCTTAGGATAATATCACTGACTGGCAGTCAGTGGCATAGAATAGTAAAAGATTTTAAAATCGTGGCAATTATTTAACTCATGGGAAAATGAAAAGTTGCTCAAGAAAGGAAATGTAGTTGTAATGTATAATGTGATTTGAAGATGAGAAATGTTTACCTACTTATATTAATGTAATTCCAAATGTGTATTTATCAAAACTTATGCTCTCACTGTCACAAGAGATGTGGGAGGGAGAGTGTTTGTGTGTGAGTCAGGCAGACAGGAGGGGACAAAAATAAGTGTAGGAATCCTAAATCTAAGAACTCAGAAGAAACAGCTAAAAGAGCTGAAAATGGTTACTTGCAAAAGCACAGAGGTAACTGTTTTCACAACGAATCTTATAGTGGGTTTTGCTTTTTTTTTTTTTTACTACAAAAACTATTAATTAGTGTGTGTGTGTGTGTGTGTGTGTGAGAGAGAGAGAGAGAGAGAGAGAGAGAGAGAGAGAGAGAGAGAGAGAGAGATTGAGACTGACTCTGACTGGGGACTGAACCCAGGGGCATTCTACCCCTGAACTGTAGCTACACCCCCAGCCCTTTATTTATTTATTTATTTATTTATTTATTTATTTATTTTTATAGAATTGGGGATGGAACCCAGGGGCATTCTACCTCCAAGCTACATCTCCAGCCCTATTTTATTCTTTATTTTGAAACATAGTCTCACTAAGTTGCAGAGGGCCTCACAAGTTGCTGAGGCTGTCCGGGAACCTATGATTCTCCTGTCTCAGCCTCCCAAGTACTTGTATTACAAGCGTGCACCACCATGCCCAGCTATTTATTTATTTTAAACAGGGTCTTGCTAGCTTGCTGAAAGTCTCACTAAATTGCTGAGGCTAACCTTGAATATGTGTTCCTCCTGTTTCAACCTTCCTGTACTGAGATTACAGGCCAAATATTAAGTATTTTAAAAGGCATGAAGAGAATGATGTTCAGCTGGAGGAGGCATTTGAGTCAAGGGTAGCTCTGAAGAAGTATCAAGACATGAGACCAATGAATGCAGTTACGCCCATTGTCCAAGAAAAAGACGCAAAGTTCTAAGAAAAGGGGTCACATAGTCAAATGGTCAGATTGTAGTCTGGATGTATTTGAGTATGTATTTATGCTGATAAACCAACAGATATGTATTAACATATTAATATATTTACATGTGTCTGTCTGTCTCTCTAGGTATAGACATATCTCTATATCTATATCTAGAGAGGAAGTAGTATTGTTTTGGAAAAAATAGGGAAGTGACCTAAAAAAATGGAAAGAATAAATGTATCAGGGAAGCACGTAGCTGATGGCGCTTCCAGGGTTAGTGGAATGAGGTGGGATCATGAGCCCAGGTGGATAGAGTAGCCCCTCAGACAGAAACCAAGTGGGGAAGGAGTTTGAAGAAATTCGGCCGTGTACTGCATCCTCATCCCTCCTCCCCTGGCCCCCCGCCACCCCTCTGAATGGGAGGCAAATGAGGGAAGTGTATAAGGCAAGAGAATGTGAGGAGATCAGAAATAGTTCAAAGCCACGATAAAAACTATAAGAGTGAAAGTGAGCCGGGAACAAGGGTCCAAGTCTCAGTTTCCTCGTCTAAGTGCCACATCCTGGCACAGTGTCTTACTATTTGTGAAAGTCATCATCTGCGAGCTGTTGTGCATATGAGCTGTTCATTTTAAACAGCAGGAAGGACATATGCATAGCCAATTCTTGGCTATCTAAAGCCAGGGTGGCAATTTTGTTCTGTGAAGGACTACAGAATAAATATATTCGATTCCTGGATGGACCATATGCATTGTAGCATGGGAAACAGCCACAGAAAAAGGGACATTCCAATCAAATGTGAGTTACTAAACAGGCCACTAGCACAACCCAGTTGAAAAATGGGCAAAGGACTTCAATAGACAACTCTACAAAAAGAAAGATACACAAATGTCCAGAAAGCATATGAAAAGATGTCCAGCACCACAAAGCATTAGTGAAGTGCAAACTGAAATCACAGTGACATGCCTCCTCACACTCACTGGGATTGCTACCATCAAAACCACGGAAAATAAAACAGTGGCAAAGATGTAGAGAAATTGGAGCCTTTGTGCACCTTTGGAGAAGAGCATACTCTGTGGAAAAGAGTATGATAGTTTCTCAAAAAAAAAAAAAAAAAGAAAGTTAAAATAATTACCATATGGTTCAGAATTCTACTTCTTGGTATATACCCAACAAATTGAAAGCAGGGTCTTGAAAAGATGTTTGTTCACCCATGCTCATAGCAGAATTATTCACAATAGCCAAAAGATGGAAGCAAGTCAAGTATTCATCAACAGATAAGCAGGTGAACAAAATTTGGAATATACATAAAATGGAATATTGTTTTGCCTTAAATAGGAAGGAAATTCTAGTGCATGTGGCAGCATGGATGAGTCTTGAAGGACATTATGCTGAGTGAAATAAGCCAGTCACAAAAGGAAAAATGATGTACAGTTCTACTTATGTGAGCTCCCCAGACTAGTCAAAATCATAGAGACAAAGTAAAATGGTGATTTCCAGGGAACAGGAGAAGGGGATGAGGATTTGCTTAGTGGATGATGTAGAGTTTCAGTTTTGAAAAACTAGAAGAGTTCTGGAGATTGTGAATATTGTTAACACAACTGAACTATATATTTAAAAATGGCCAAGTGGCACATTTTGTTGTGCGTATTTTAACATAAAACAAAGCAAAATAATACAAATACTCCACTGGCCAAAATTGGCCCTCGGGCTGTGATTTGCCAACTCCTGGTCTAGAGATTCAGGGGATAATTATTACTGAAAACGAAAAATAAAAATGTGGTCTGCTCTAAGATCCTGTACTTTCAAGATAGGGTTGTTCTTGGGTCTCTGGGCATTGCTAATGCTTAGCCCTGTGGATGGTAAACCATAGGTGTTCAGTGTACACGTGCAGGATTGAACTGAGGGCTGGCAGCATACTCCCAGAGCCAGTCAAGGCCGAAGTGAATCAAATGGGTACAAAGAGAAAGAAAGAAGCAACAAAGGCTGTTTCCTTCAGAGGAAAACTAGTTCCAATGATGCCAAGACTTTCCTCAGAAAATCTAAATCCCAGCAGCCTACAATAAAAGTATCCTGGTATCCAGGAATGGTAATACATGCCTGTAGTACCAGTACTTCAGAGGCAGAAACAGAAGGATCGTATGTTGGAGGATAGCCTCGGCAATATAGTAAGAATCACAGAAACCTAACAAGACCCTGTTTCAAAACAATAAAAAGGGCTGGTGGTATAGCTCGGAGGTTGAACGCCCCTGAGCTCAATCCCCAGTACCACACATACACAGATAAGTAAAAAATAAAGTATTCTTAGTCCCGGTACCCACTGATCAGCTTCTGCAAAACCTCCTGTCTGAACCTTCACAGAGCAGCTTTGTTTCAAGATTATTTTTTAAGGTGGACCTAAGACGATGTTAGAAAATCTTTTGATTGGAGCCGGGCATGTGGTGCATGCTTGGAATCCCAGCATTCGGGAGGCTGAGACCGGAGGATCTGGGTTCGCAGCCAGCCTCAGCTACCTAGTGAGGGGCGGCCAACCTCAGCTACCTAGTGAGGCACTCTGCAACTTAGTGAGACTCGGTTTCAAAATAAAGAATAAAAAATAGGGCTGGGGTTGTAGCTCGGAGGTAGAATGCCCCTGAGTTCAATCCCCAGTACCTCCCCCCAAAAAGAAAATCTTTTGATTGAGTTTCAAACTGTCTCACCATGCTGCAAATGTGCACCTGTTTCCAGGTTTAAAATAAGAGAATCACTTGCCTCTGGCCTGAAGGCCCACACTGGGCACATTCTCTTGGGAGGAGGTTACCTGGGGCAGCGTGGGTGAGAGGAGGAAGGTGGCTCAGTTTCCTTCTTTACAAACACTGGCCACTCTCATTCTCAGGGAGGCACTGACATCCATCCACTTATGCCTGGTTCTTTTCAGGACGACCTAACCACACAGAAGTTTTACCAAGCCCATTTCTTTAAATGGCAGCTCCCTGCTGAAGCCTGGAAATGGTTTTAGTGAGAAGCAAGGAGAACATAAGGTCACTGGTTATCAGGGGCATCGTAAAGCGACTTCTGGAGCCTTCAGAACCAATGCCCAGTTCTCAGCCTTCTTCTCAGAAAGCCAAACCCTAGAAGGGGAGCTGGGCAACTCTCAAAGCGACTTTCAAAGATGAAACCTGCTCAAATTTTATAAGGTTAAAATGTTAAAAGTGAAGGCTCATTTGTTGGCTCTATTTTTTTTTAAAATGGGAAAGGAAGAAAAGGGACAAAAATGTGGCTTTGCAAGTTAAGGCTTTTATCTAAAGCAGGTACATTGTCCAACTCTAATCTGGGAACAAAGACAGCCTTGTGCACCTTCCCTCTCCCGGCTGTTGTAACGCTGTGCTGGGAGTAGAGGGAGTCAAGGAAATGGTTTTTGTGTGCGGTGGAGAAGAAAGAGCAATTCATGAGTGCTACAAACAGGGGCTTGCTCCTAGGCATGCCTGCAGGCCTGGTTTGAGCAGTGGTCATGTTTCACTGTAAGGAAAGGAGGCCTGCTGGAAGCTGGGACCCAAGGGAGGCTAAGGTTCTCCCTGTTGCTGGTTGCCCATCTACAAGAGGGATGCTGTGCCTCTCCCTGCAAACATAATCAGAGCAGGAGGCCCTCTCTGGAACAACAGGGAGGCCCAAGTAATGAGAAACAGGTCCCATTGTCTATTGGCCTGTCCTCTGAGGCAAACCCAGGCCAGTCTAGCACCCTGTCCAATATGGCAGCATTAACCAAAGGCAGCTATTGAGGACTTGAAGTGTGGCTAGTCTGGACTGAGGTGTGTTGGAAGTTTGAAAGACGCACTGTATTTCAAAAGCTGAGTACAAAAGTAACAAGTCACTAGCTCCAATTAGAATGACAATCATCAAGAATACAAACAATATAAATGCTGGTGGGTATGTGGGGAAATAAGAACTCTTATGCACTGTTCATGAGATTGTAAATTACTATAACCACTTTGGAGATCAGTATGGAGGTTCCTCAAAAGACTAGGAATGGAACCATCATATAACCCAGCCATACAACTCCTCAGTATCTTTCCAAAGGGATTGAAGTTAGAATAGTAAAGTGTTATACAAATGCCAATGTTTTTAGCAACCCAATCCACGATAGCCAAATTATGGAACCAACCTAGGTGTCCATCAACAGATATATGTATAATGAAAATGTGGTACATGCACACAATGGAATTTTACTCAGCTATAAAGATAAACAAAATTATGTCATTTGCAGGAAAATGGATGGAACTAGAGGATATTGTGCTAAGTGAGGTCAGTCAGTCTGAGCTTTCTCAAGGTCATATGCTTTCTCAAGGGTCATATGCTTTCTCTCATATGCAGAAGCTAGAACAAAAATAGGAAGCAAAAGGGACTTTAGTCAAATGAGGAGAGAAAGCAGTAAAATAGTAGAAAGAGATTAGAAGAGGGAGGTGGAGAGGGAAAAAAAATGAGGACTGAGGAAGGAAAGAGTTCAAATAAGGTTATTTCATACAAGATTTCACTATCAATCTCACTAACATGCATGAGGGAGGGAAAACACCAAGTGTTTTCATACAGAGGGAAACATGCCAAGTACTGTGTGCATATATGCTTGCATCACTTTGAATCTTGCTATGATTATAATTACATTGCACCAATAAAAGTATAAGAAAATGAAACCAAAAAATCAAAATGGCTCTCATTTTGGGGTATGTAGCTCAGTGGTATTGTGCATAATTTGCAAGCACAAGGCCCTGAGTTCAATCTCTAGCACTCTAATAATAGTAATAATTTTGTATTGGTTTCATGTGGAAATAATAAACATTTTTGATATTTTGGGTTACATTATTAATTTTAATCACTGCTTTTTATTTTTATTTTTTTTTTTTTTTAGTACTAGGGGCATTCTACCTCCAAGCTACAACCTGACCCTTTTTATTTTTTTTATTTTGAAACAGAGTCTCACTAAGTTGCCGAGGCTGGTCTCGAACCTGTGATCCTTCTGTCTCAGCCTCCTAAGTAATGGGATTACAGGTATGTGCCACCATGCCCAGCAGCTTTTGCTTTTTAAAAATGTGACCGCTCAGCCGGGCATGGTGGCGCATGCTTGTAATCCCAGCATTCGGGAGGCTGAGACCGGAGGATCCGGGTTCGCGGCCAGCCTCAGCTACCTAGTGAGCCACTCCGCAACTTAGTGAGACTCGGTTTCAAAATAAACAGTAAAAAAAAATAGGGCTGGGGGTATAGCTCGGAGGTAGAATGCCCCTGAGTTCAATCCCCAGTACCGCAAAAAAAAAAAAAAAAAAAAAAAATGTGACCGCTCAAAAATGTGAAATTATATACATGGTTCACACTATGTTTCGTTTGAACTGTGCTACCTTGAGAACACAAAACAGCTCTGACATTTTCAACTAACTTCCTTTTTGGTATTTGGATAAAGGAGAGACTAAACTTAAAGAAAAAAAATCTTAGGGATGAAAATATTGATGGTGTTCAAGCCTGTAGCTACTGATGTGTGAGAGCCACTTCCTACCCTGCGTTAGAGAGTACAGACCCAGACTGATCCAAGCCCCTTGTGTCTAACTAACATTGTGTGCCTGGTGTCCGACCTGGCTCAGAGAGGCCCCAGCATTTGTCCAAGGAGTGGACGCAGTTGGATGGGGGATGCCTGTCTTCATTTGGCAGGGATTTGCCTGTAGTTCTTCTTCACCTCTTCCCCTACTCCCAAGTCACGGAGGAAGAAATCTGAAACTGAATAGGTGGTTATGATTGCATGTAAGGACTGCCAACCGAGTCCTGGGAAATGCTTGTGTGGGGAGGACTGAAAGCACCAGTGTGCAGGTGTCACCTCTTGCAGAGTAGCTTCAGTTTCAAGAGTAATAGGATATGGGGTAGAGCAGTCTGGTGTGGGGCCCAAGCTCGCTAATTCAAGTGCAGTTTCACCAGCACTACATGACTCTGCACGTGTGACTTAGAACTGTGAGCCCTATTTTCCTTTTCTCGTGAGTAAAAATGCTGTTGCCCTGATTTTTCAACTGGGGTGAGGATCAAATGAGAAAATGCATTCTAAAGTACATGCTGGCATTTTGGAATATGAACAAATCAAACTTATTTAGTGTGGAAATTCTTTTGAATAAAAAAATGAAAAGTCTCGATGTTTCCCTCTGAAGTCAGAAGCGATACTCAGGACTGGTCAGCAGGCAGGTGATCTGAACTGGCTCTTCATCTGTCGGCAGCTCTGTGGATGACAGCATGGAGTCGACATGTGTTACCAGCTACTGGATGACTAGAGCTGTACTCAGATATATCTTCACATCACCAATGCTGGAGCTAAAAGCACTCTGGGGACCACTTCTGCTATGCCCTTATATTGGAATAAGACACAGGAGAGGAAGGAGATTAAGGGGTCATCTTGGACCACTCAGTCAGTGGGTGTCCAGCCCTGGGAACTCAGTTTTCCCAACACAGAATGCTGTTCAGCTCATGGGGCCACACGCCCACCTGTAGACCATGTCAGACCTACCACTGCTGAGCTTGTGATAGTGTGAGGAAGACAGAATGCAAAGGTCATACCAAGATGAACATAAGTCCCCATGAAAGAAAAATGTCTGAGCTGCAGCCAACCCAGTCCCTGCAAATTGCCAGCAAGGGTCTACCCAACTGTAGAGAAAGAGTCCTAACCCAGGGCTGAACATTGAAGAAACTGGATTTGTTGTTGTTTGGTATGAAAGGGCTAATTTTATTGACATGACACTGTGTTTAAAGGAAGGGGGCTGTGAACAGGTTAGTTATTTTATTGATGCTGGCTGAGTGCACAGGAAGAGGCTGGATTCTCTGGAGTATGTTATGCCAGATGTGCATTATCTAATAAATCGCTCTAGCATCATAATAAAAAAGTTTAAATTAACTTTATTAACCCCAGTGGTTTTTAAATCCTAGATAGGACTTAGTACTGATCTGAGACTTCTCCAGGGTTGCTAATAACTATAGCTGGGCTGAACTGACTCCACCAGGGTGGTGGAGAATCCAAAGAAAGGGGTATCAGACACGGTGGGGCTCTCAGGTCATTGAGCAACAACAGAGAGTATCTCTTTCACTTCTGAACCCAGCATTCTCTAGCTTCAGGAGGCCTGCCTCTTGAAAACCCCACCTACTGCCCTGCAGCTGGGAACTACTGAGGTTTTGCCATTTGCCTTACAGTTTTTGTTTGATGTCCCAAGATAATCCCTCCCCACCCCGGGATGATGAGGGGGGATACAGTCTGGAGGCAGTTAATGAAAACTCTTTCATCTTCTGTCTCTTCCCAATCCCCATTACATACACAAAATGTGGTTCAAGAATAAATGAAAGCTGGGCATTGGTGGAACGTGCTGTAATCCTAGTGCTTAGGAGGCTGAGACAGGAGGCTCACAGGTTTAAGGCCAACTTCAGCAACTTAGGAAGGCCCTCTGCAATTTAGTGGGACCTTCTTTCAAAATAAAAAAATAAATAAAATAAAATAGGGCTTGGGGTGTAGCTCAGAGGTAGAATCTTCTGGGTTCAATCCCCAAAACCACATATAAGGAAGGAAGGAAGGAAGGAAGGAAGGAAGGAAGGAAGGAAGGAAGGAAGGAAGGAAGGAAGGAAGGAAGGAAAAAAGAGGGGGTGAAGGAGGAAGAGAGGAAAGAAGGAAGAGGGAAATATCACCTGGCATGTTATTTAGAAACATACTGTGAGCAGAACTAAAAGTAGCCACTCCTAGAAATCATTGTCTCTAAGGAGTGGGGCTCTAGGAAGGAGAGAGTAGAAGTTGGCTGATTTTATGAAAAGCCCTGTGAAACTGTTAGACATACTAAACTATATACATGTACTACTTTGCTTAGAGTGCATTTTTAAAAAATAAAGTAGTACAGGCTACTTAAATAGCCTCTCTTTATTAAAGATATCTCCATCTCTCAGGCAAGTCCACAGCTCTCCTCTGTGTGTTTCCACATGTCTGTGTTCACAGGACTCCTTTATTGAAACATTCAAAAGCTAATATGCTGATGGGGACACATTCATGCCATGGCCTTTGATCATATTTTGCTGCAATTTATTTGTCTGTCTTTCCTACTGGGCTTTGAGCTCTGTGAGGTCAGAGCTAATTTTAACTTAGTGCTAGGCGTGTAGAAGATGTTCCCCACATATAGGTGAGGTGAGAGAAGGGGGAGGGAGTGGAAATTAAATTACAGCCAATTCATAAGACAAAATTTTCCCCTTTTGTTCCATGTCAATCTATTATTATTAAATTATTTTTCATTTCCCTATTTATAACTAGACTTGCTCCTAAAACGAGTTTACCCTGACTTTTAAAAACATGTTCAAATTTAAAAGAAGTAAAGAAATCAGGGTAAATGGAAACCTGTTTAAAAAAATAAATCACAGCAACACATATTTAAATGTATTGAGAGGGAGTAGGGTGTTCTAACTGAAGCTGGGAAAGAAAATTTCATAATGAGCCTAAGTGACACTGGGATCAACCATAAAAGTGAGGTCATAAACTTCTCAACATTTTAGTTCATAACTTAAAAATAAAATCCACTCTCTTTCCATAGTTTAGGTTCAGAAAATTAAAATGTGATGTTGGTCTCATTCAGTGACACTCCCCTTTCCAAGCTTCCACTGTCAGTCATATCACTTCTAACTGACCACCTTTCTTTAAAATATGTTAGGTCTGAGGTCAGCCTCTGCAAGTTAGTGAGACTCTGTTTCAAAATATGAAATAAGAAAAATCAGGCTAGGGGTGTAGCTTGGGGGTAGAATGCCCCTGGGTTCAATCCCCAGTACCCCCCCCCCAAAAAAAAGAATGCTTAGACATTGAATGGAATTATTGGCAAATTTCACTATTCCGGGAATTTGTAAGTTTGCAAGTATCTACTCTGATTTTCATTCTGCATTAATTTCCTGGCTCAGACATATGAGATAATTTTATTTCCCCAGTTTCTGAATGTGAGTGGGTACCTCATTTTTGCTCTCCTGTACCACCCACATGGGAAAATTATATCCATTTCCTAGTATTGCTATGGAAATGGCAATGCTATTATTAATAGTAATAGTAATAGTACTATTATTCCTAGGAATACTGTTTCCTAGTATTCCTAGCATTGCATATCATATAATGCATACAGAGTGTATGGCATATAGAGGCCTCTGCATGTGTCTTTCCCTCTGGGGGTGGCAACTCTTAGACATGTATACTGTAAATCTCCCCTCTCTGTCTGAGGCAGGCTCTGCTAGATGGCCATGACCATTCCCTACTGAGATGATGGCTGGATTTCTATTTAGTTCAACTACTGCCAATTGATGAGAATCGGAAATGTGCATGTTACCATCCTCAGCACAAACCATGTAACCTATGGCATGATTCTAGGCTAATGCTGAGGTGGGTGATCATCTTGATCCCAATTCTGTTTCTTCAAGTACCAGAAAATGGATCTAGTGAGTAGGCATTAGAGATGGTGCTGAAAAGAGGAAGCATATTTCAGATCTCCTGAAGATGAAAGACCTATCACACTATTGAAGGACAGGGCAGGAGACCTTTCAGTGGTCACATGGCCTCTTTGTTTAAGGAGCTAGATGAAAAATAAATGGGCTACAGTTGTATTAAGATCCATCCATGCAAGCTGGGTGTGGTGGCGCATACCTATAATCCTAGAACTTGGAAGACTGAGACAGAAAGATCGCAGGTTGAAGGCCAGCCTTAGCAACCTAGCGAGGCTCTCAGCAACCTAGTGAGACCCCTTTTCCAAATAAGAAATACAATTGGGCTGGTAGTGTAGCTCAGATGTAGAATGTTTCTGGTTTCAATCCCTAGCACCACACATAAATACACACACACACACACACACACACACACACACACACACACACACACTCCACCCACTCAGTGTGTTTCTTTCGCAAGATAATTGATAAGTGCCAGTCTCCTGGTCAGGTGCGTGTGTCAGAGGCAGGTATGGATGATCTGGAATCAGAGTATGTGTGTGTGTGTGTGTGTGTGTGTGTGTGTATGTGTGTGTGTGTGTGTTATACTAGGTGTTGAATCCAAGGGCATTCTACCACTGATCTAGACCCCCAGCCCCATTTTATTTTTTTTAATTTTGAAACAGGGTCTCAATAAGTTGCCAAGGACCTTACTGTCTCAGTCTCCCAAGTATTGGGATTACAGGTGTGCACAACCATGCCTGACTCAAGTCAGTAGGAAATCTCTGTCAGTCTTTAGGATGAGGCATGGTGAGTTCTAAATGTGCACAACAAATGGGGTTAGATGTAGACACATTAAAATAAAGTTGTAGTCTCTCTTAGGATGAAGTTATGAGCAAGGGTCTTCTTTAATCTTTGGATCTCCTAGAATGTAGTTTTATTAAAAATAACATTAAAAGTTAATGTGGAGCCTGTTTAACATTCTGTAATTTTCTAAATAAACAGAACACTTAAGGATAGATTAAACAGGGCTCTCTCAACTTGTAAGGACTTGAAAGGGGGATCAGGCAAATAGGCAGTAAGCATTTTGTTGTTTTCCTGTTTTTTTGACTATGTACTACAAGAGAGACAAAGTCATCTAAAGGTAGTCCATGTCAAAATAATAAAAAATTAAGACTTTCACAACCCCTAAGAATGGCCAGTATCTCAATAAGAGAATCGAGGACTGGCTCTCTAATTGTACTATTTAAGCTTTCCTCTGTGTCTCTTGAAGTCAGAGGCAGGTATGGATGATCTAGAATCAGAGTATAACCTGGTTTTCTTTTTATAACCTGCTTTTACTCCAAAAGCACATAGTAGAGTTTCCACATTCATACACCTGGTGAACCAGAAGCTTGTATTTCTTCGAATATTCCAATATTGACTGAGTGTTTTTGAAAGGGCTCATTTTAATCTGACCATCACTGTAACATGTAACAGTTATCAGTTTGAAAAAAAAAAGAAAGAAAGAAAGAAAAAGGAAAGGAAAGAAAAAGAAAACACTAATAATGAGAAGAAACAAAAGACTTTCCCCCTGCATTATAATCTGTAGGAAGAAATGAAATGAATACTTTGAAATGAACATTTAATAAGAGAACTCTGAATACTATGTCACCCAGAGGAAGCTGCCTTGTTTATCTACAAGATAAGGGCCATGTGCAACCAGGTGCACTGTGAGTTCCTTCCAGAAACTTGATGTCTGGCTTGAAAATGACTTGAGTGCTTTTCCTCCCAGAGGCTGTAGTTTTTTCTTTTCTAATTACTAGTGGAATGTTGGATCAAAGCCAGAATTGTGAGTTTCTTAAGTGGCAAGTTCATTTCCATTCTGTGGCATTGTATGTTTTCACCTATCTCTAGAATAACTGCCTTAGAAATCTCCCTCCTGTTGACTCCTAACACTTTTTATTTCTATTTTCTCTAAATCTCCTAAAAGTAGAGATTAGTGTATTAAAAGAACTTGCACTCCCTTCCACTTGACATCACAACATCACAAAAGGATTGAACTGACGTTGTCTTTTTTTTTTTTTTTTTTTTTTGGTACTGGGGATTGAACCCAGGGGTATTCTACCTCCAAGCTATACCTCCAGCCCCATTTTATTTCTTATTTGAAACAAGGTCTCACTAAGTTGCTGAAGTAAGCCTTGAACCTGTGATCCTCCTATCTTGGGCCTCCCAAATACTAGGATTACAGGCCAGGTGTGTGTCACCATGCCCAACTGACACTGTATCTTGACAAGATTTTCTTGAGAGCTGGCTGCCCAGTGGCATTCCCTCCTTACCGTTGTTGCTCTCCAACCTCCCCTAAGCACTAACTCCTCTCTACTCCAAAGCCCTCTGGAATCAAATTTGCTCCTGAGATCTTTTCTCCGACTTCAACTGTCTTGATGTCTGTGCATGTCCCAATGTTCATCATTCATCTTTTTCCTAGAAGTCCCCTTCTTTGATTTTCATGGCACTGTTCTTTCTTGGTTCTTCCCCAGCCTGGCCTCCTATCCATGTGCTCCTTTCTGCTGCCTGTCCTCTAATGGAAGCATGAGAAGAAAGTTTGTCTTCCTTTTTTTATGCTTGTCTGGTGGCTGAACCCTCTGAATTCCTACTGGTATGATTTGGATCTTACACATCCCCCAGAAGCTCGTGTGCTGGAGGCTTGGTCGCCATTGTTGCAGTGTTCCAAGGTAGGGCTTTGGGAGGTGATCATGAGGGCTCTGATCTCATCAATGGATTAATCCATTTATAGATTTATAGCTTTAATGGGCTGCTGGGAGGTGGTGGAAACTTTAGGGGGTGGGCCTTAGTTAGAAGAAGTAGATCATAGGAGGTGTGCTCTCAAAGTGGATATATTGTCCCCAGGCCCTTCCTTTCTTTCTTTTTTTTTTCTTTTTTCTTTTTCTTTTGCAGTACTGGGGATTGAACTTAGGGGCATTCTACCTCCGAGCTATACCCCCAGCTCTATTTTTTATTCTTTATTTTGAAACAGGGTCTCACTAAGTTGCAGAGTGCCTCACTAGGTAGCTGAGGAGGGCCTCGAACCCGGATCCTCTGGTCTCAGCCTCCCAAATGCTGGGATTACAAGCGTGTACCACCATGCCTGGCCCCAGGCCCTTCCTTTCTCTCTGTCTGCTTCCTGGACACTGTGAAGTGAGCAACTTCCTTCCACCATGATGTACTACCTCACCTCAGGCCTGAAAGCAACATGGCCAAACAACCACAGACTGAAACCTCTGAAACTGAGCCAAAACAAATCTTTGCTCTTTAAGTTGATTTCTCTCAGGTATTGCAGACTAACACAGTTCCCAGGCTTGGTTACCTCATGTTCCCTTCAGATTGATGTACTTCTTCTTTAGGGACCTACCTGCACCTCAGAATTGCCCTATTTCAAAATGAGATAATTTCTCACCCTAAATTTTCACCCCCCTTAATTTCCTATTTCCATTTATGGCAGCACAATTCTTTTAGTGAGGTAGGCACAGACATAGAAGTATATTTGATACCTCAATCTCTTTGGCCCCCAATGACTAGACGGTTGGCAGGTTCTGCCACCTCTGCATTGCAGCATTTTATGAATTCTCCTTTTTGAGAACTGGCTCACATCCTCCTTCTATCCCCGAGTCCACTGCAATGACTTCCTCCTACTCTCAGTATGCCTGCCATACTGAGTTCTTTCTGGAAGTTGGCTTTGAGCGTGACTCATTCCTTGCTCAAAAACCCTCAAAAGGCTGGGTATGGTGGCTCACACCAGTAATTCCTTGGTAGAGGGTCCCTGGGTTCAATTCCCAGTGCTGCAAAAACAAAAACAAACAAAGCACCCTTCAAAAACTCCCCATACTTCAACCATCTAAGAGCAATCCCCTTAGACTGCATGCAATTACACATAGCTTTCTAGCTCAGTCTTCCAATAGTCTATATGCACCTCACAAAGTGAACTCCCTATGTTCTTTGCTTTCTGAACTTCCATGCCTTATTTTTGCATTCCCTTCCATTCACCTGAAACACCCTCCTGGTTATTTCTGTGTCTAGGAATCTTATTCATTCTATTAGGCCCAGCTTACTTCCTTCACATACCGATCCTGACTCCAGCACACTGCACAGCTGTTATATTGCCTAGTTCCTTTCCCATTCTGTCTTCTGGGGGTTGTTTTTGTATGCTGCGTACTCTTCTTCACCAAATCAATCAGGAATGTGTCATTACGCGATGGAGACTTGATTTCCCATCTAGCTGTGATTCCCTAGGGCAAGTTTGCAATGCCTCTGAGCCTTGCAGATGGTGGTAGGTGTAATGGTGGATAAAACTTTGGGATATGGAGGCACACAGACCTGGATGTGAGTTTTGATATAAGCATTGTGGTTGGCTGTGGTGGCCTGATCTGTATATGGACATGACATGAAACTACTAGCAAGGCCTCCACTAGCTTTTTTTTTTTTTTGGACTGGGGATTGAACTCAGGGGCATTCTACCTCTGAGCTACACCCCCAGCCTAATTTATTTTTTTTAATTTTCATTTTGAAACAGTGTCTCACCAAGTTGATGAGAGTCTCACTACTTGCTGAGGCTGTCCTCGAACCTATAATCCTCCTGTATCAGCCTCCCAAGTACTGGGATTACAGGCATGCAACACCATGCCCAACCTTGCTAGCTTTTTTAACATGGAAGCTTCTTAGTATCATTCCTGGCACACAATAAATGCCTAAATATTTCCCATCACTAGAATTAGGGGTCCCTTAATAAGATTATGGTGACAAAAATAACACAAAATTGCATCAAGTTCCCCATAAACATGGGTTCTGATCAGCTCTGTAAAGGCAGCATGGAATACAGGATAGAGCAGGAGCTCAAGCATCTAAGTCTAATTAAAATGCAGAATATAGACGTGTACCACGTACGTCATTGTAAACCACTATGCTGTGGTCTTCATTAGGTCAGGCTCAGGTCTTCCTCTTTGAATTTTCAGAGGTGATGTGACAGAGTGGGGAGAGGAAAGCCACGGATTTTAGGAAATGCTAGGACCTTAAACTCCATGAGTCTCAGTTTCTTTATCTATTAAATACAGCTTGCCATATCAGTCACAGACATTTAATAAGATGATTACAAAGTTCTTAGTGCTGTACTTGACATAAAATAGTTGTTCAATAAACATTAGTTTCCTTTCCCCTGTTCTCTCGCTTTCCCAAATGTGCCTCACATATAATATATAGTAGATGTGCTAATTGAATCTAATTCAACTTCACAAACAGAGTATTGGCCTAGAGTCTGTGTATTTGTCACAGGTGATTGGTGCCTTGTCTATCAGACTGATTCCTGGAGAAGCCAGGGTAATCCCTTTAGAGATCTTAAAATAAAATTAACTTTTTATTCAAAGTAATCTCTATAAGAAAGTTTATTTTTAAGAAGGAGATACAAATTAAAGTAGGAGTTACAGAAAAATCTACTGGCACTGCAGGGTAGCTCCAAAAGCTCTTACTGTACAATGGCTAGACTGTAGAGCAAGACAGTTTCTTGTTTTCCCATCTTATTCCAACAAAACAAACCTCAAAGCAGCCATATGGCCATTTTTTTTCCTTCTTCTACATAAATTTACACTTAGAAAATATAAGAATTTATTGAGCAATTGCTACATTCTAAGTGTTTTCCAGGTCAGAATTCATCCAAACCCAAAACTGTCTCATGAAGTGGGGAATATTAACATCCCCATGTCAGAGATTATGAAAATAAGGTACAGAGCAGTTAAGGGGATTATCCAGGGGTAATAAGTAGCAGAGCAGGATCAGCATCTTGGTTCTAGAGACCATTTTTGTGACCGTTAACGCACAAATGATACATTTAGTGTCATTTTAGGAAGCACAAAAAATACTGTCTGCTCATCTGAATTACCTTTGGATTGATACATGGATGCAAATTCCTATCTGCCATCAAGACCAAATGAATTAAGGTGAGGTCTCCAGGTGAGGCATGCTATTTTCGGAGGCATCCCTGGAAGTTGTTTCAGGGTGAAACACAGAATGCGCATATGGCTTGGCATGCTGACTCCAGGCTAGTGGCTACATCACTGAAGGCGGTTCTTCTTCGAGAATCATCTAGAAGCATCAATGTACCTGAAACCTGGACTATCGCACACCTATTTCCTGTCAAGGTGCAGCTGTCAGCAGCTCACAGTACACATAGGAGACTGAATCATTGGGCACAGAGTGAAAGGCCATGCTGGTGCCCACACAAATCTTCCACTAGCGCTTATGCCAGCCAAGAAGGTCACGCCAGGTCCCTGCAACAGAGTTTGGATGTTGACTGACTGCAGGTGCTATAAGACGTGGTGCTGGGGAGGGCTGGCACCATGCAATTCTCTTCCTTGACTCTGTTCAGCTTGATGGCTGTGAGTGTTTTTCTGTGTTTGGGGTTGTTTCACTTGGGGATGGAGAGAAAACTTGGAAAGGCTACCCATTTCTATATTGCTGCTGGTGCTGCTGCTACAAAGAGGCAAAGTTGAGGGTAACTGCCAACAGCTTCCCCTTTCTCTTCTTTTTGTTCACTCCATCTGTCTGGACCAATGCACAAGGAAAAAGGACAGCCAGAACGGCCCTCCAAAGCTCCACTCTGTTTTACAGCTGATGAAGGGTGTGCTTTCCACAGCTTAGGACAAAAATATATTATAAAGTGCCTGAGCAATTAAACAAATGGTATTTGCAAACATCTGCCGTCCAGTACTGTTGCCTGTGTTCAAACAAAGCCTCTCAGTGTCTTTGGCAAACCAAAGTGAGAAAAGCTGGGTGCCATTTGCTGAATGAACTCTCCCCGATTACAATTCTACGGCCTGAGGGAATTAATTCAAATCCACGCGGGGAAATTAATTCACAGAGAGGCAGTTACTCCCTAAGAGAACAACCAAAGAACAAGGACCTAGAGTAAAGTTGGCAGTAATTCATGAGCATTTTATTAACCTCTACTAAACCATATTCATTATTTATGGCAGAATCACAGAATCCTAAAGAGAGAGACTCTAAGGGGAAAGTGAGACTTCTGGCTGGGAATGGCTTCGGTCCAGCAGCCCCAGCACATCCCTTCCCATCTCGCCAACTGAAACCCATGAAGACGAACCCAAAGATGGGAACTCTCAACAGCATCCACTTCCCAAATGCATGATCCAAATAAAAAACACCACTAATGGTTAAAAATGCAGGTTGGAGGCCTGAATTTTGACTCCCCTATGGAATAGTTGAATCCCTTAATTTTTTCATCTGTAAAATAAGAGATAATAGGGACAATTTCCCAGGCTTTGTTCTGAGGATTAGAGAAGATAATGCCTGTAAAGTTCTCAGCACCATGCTACGCACATGTTGAGTAAATATCAGCTAGGAGTAGTGAGTAGTAGTTTCATGGTGTTCATTGCTGTGATACAGGATCTCCCTCATTGCCCTAAGGGTGTAGCAAACCATAAAGTGACAGCACCAAGTGTAGGCTGACTGAAGGTGCTAGGGTCAGTCTCCCCACCTTCCACCCCAGCCACCCACCTAATGTAAAAGAAGAACTGGCAGGGAGTAGTACTCCCCGGTGCACATGCAGAAAAAGAGGCTTGGACCCTCCTTTTCTCCATGGGAGGATAACTGATGTTTCTTCTCTCCTGCCGCTAAAGGAGGGAGATTCTAAGAAAAATTCTAAGTTTGGAGGATTCCAGCAGCTCCCCCTTCATTAACTGATTATCTTTGCTCTGAGCTGGTGAGCAGGAGGCCAGGTGAGAATCTAGTGTTTTCCTTGGGCTTGGAAAAGTGAGTAGGAAAGAGACAGTAGAGTTGAAGAAGGGTGGCTGAGACGCTGCTTACATCTTTATTGTCTTCATAGCAAGGGTACAAGAATTTCCCATGGTTTGGTTGGATACGATATAGAGGTTGTGATAGGCAGATTTTCATCACTACAAAAAAAAAAAAAAAAAAACATGCCTGAGATAATTGACTTATCAAGAGAATAAGTTTAGTTTTGGCTCACAGTTATTGAGTTTTCAGTTCATGACTGGTTGGTCCTCTTGCTTTGGATGAAGTAGAAGGAGCAAAAGGTGGAGCAAAACACAGCCAAGAAGTAAAACAGAATAAGAGGAAGGGGCCTGGGTCCCACTATCTGCCTCAAAGCCATGCCTCCAGTAACCCAAAGACACACTGACCCCACCTGGTAAATATCCCCCCACTCCCAATAGCCCCACCCTAGAGACTAAGCTAACACATGGGCCTCTCTGGAAGGCTTAAATATTTAAAGGAAAACATATATGCAATAAAAAGAAAAATAAGAACTAAGTACAATTTTTAGAGATAAAAATATAGTAACTAAAATTTAAAATTCACTATCCAGGATTAGCAGCGCATTCGATACTGCAAAAGAAAAGATAGTGAACTTGAAACATAGAGATTGAAACTATTCAAACAGAAAGATGGAGGGAAAAAAATACCTGAAAAAATTAACAAAGCCTCGGGAAACTGTGAGACAATGCCAAGTTATGTAACGTGTGTTTGTTGTTATTGTTGTGTGTGTGTTTTTACTGGGTGTTGAACCCAAGGGCATTCTACCTCTAAGCTAAGCCCTCAGCCTTATTTTATTTTTTGTGGTACTGGGAATTGAACTCAGGGGCATTCTACCTCCAAGCTACACCCCCAGCCCTATTTTTTATTCTTTATTTTGAAATCGAGTCTCACTAAGTTGCGGAGTGCCTCACTAGGTAGCTGACGCTGGCCACGAACCCAGATCCTCTGGTCTCAGCCTCCCGAATGCTGGGATTATGAGCGTGCGCCACCACGCCCGGTGTATTTTATTTTATTTTAAAAACAGAGTCTCACTAAGTTGCAGAGGGTTTCACTAAGTTGCTGAAGCTGACCGCTAACCTGTGATCCTCCTGTTTCAGCCTTCCTAGTACCAGGATTACAGGTGAGTGCCACTACACCCAGCTTGCTTTTTTTTTTTTAATATATACTTTCATTGGCGCATTATAATTATACATCTTAGGTTTAAAGTCATACAAATATGTACAAAGGTCTATGCATGTGTTTTGAAGTGAGAGGGTGAATAAAATATTTGAAGACATAATGGTCAAAGTTTTCCAAATCTGATGAAAACAATAAACCCATAGATTTAACCCAAGTAGGATAAACACAAAGAAAACTGCACCAAGACACATCTAATTAAACTGGAGATAAAAGGAATATTTTAAAAACAGAGAAAAGTGACACATTGAGAAATGCTTTTTTTTTTTAAAAAAAAGCATCAACAGACTTCTCACCAGAAAATATGTATACTAGAAAATAACCCGAAATGAAGGGCTGAATGTAGGAAAGAAAAAAATTGCCACCAACCTAGAATTCTATATTCAGCAAAAAAATATCCTTTAGAAATGAAGGTGAAAGGAAAATTTTTCAGACAAACAGATGCTGAGAGAATTTATCACCAGCAGGCCTGAATCACAAGATATGTAAAAGGAAATTCTCAGACAGAAGGGATGAGCTACTACATGGAAACTAAGATCTACAAAAAGAATGAAGATCACCAGAAATGGTAAACATATGGGGAAATTTAAAAGATACTTTCTCTACTTCTAAATTTCTTTCAAAGATAATTGACCAGTAAAAGAAAATTAGTAACAATGTACTGTGAGACTTATATGACATGTATCAGTAAAATATATGACAGCAATATGCAAAAGGACAGAAGGGGGGAACAGAAGCAAAGTGTTGTATTATTTCACATTATCCATGAAATAACATAATGCTGTTTGAAGGAAGATTGTGATAAGACATATCGTAATCCTGAGAAACCCATTAAAAAATTAAAAGAGGCATAGCTCATAAATCAAGAGTGGAGATTAAATGGAATAAAAGAAAATACTGAATTTACAAAAAGGGAATGAAAAGGGAACACAGAATAGTTAGGATCCTATGGTTTGGATGTTTGTGTCCCCTCCAAAATTCATATTAAAACTTAATTTTCAGCCAGGTGTGGTGGCACACACCTTTAATCCCAGTACTTGGGAGGCTGAGACAGGAGGATCCAAGGTTTGAGGTCAGCCTTAGCAATTTAGTGAGGCCCTCAGTAATTTAGCAAGACCCTATTTCAAAATATAAGACAAAATAGAGGTGGAGGTGTAGTTCAGAGATAGACTGCCCTGGGTTCAATCTCCAGTAACACACACACACACACACACACACACACACACACACACACACACCTCTACTTGATCTTCAGTCTGGCATGTTGGGGGGTATAGATCAGAGGTAGAATGTCTCTGGGTTTGATCCCCAGTGTAACACACACACACACACACACACACACACACACACACACACACACTAATAATAATAATAATGATAATAATCTTCTATGCAACAGCAGTAAGCATTGGGGCCTTTCAGGGTGACCAGGCCATGGAGGCTCCACCCTAAAGGGTGGCTTGGGAGTGAAGCTTCTTTTTACTCCTCAGTCCCTTCTGCCATACAGGAACACAGCTGGCCCTTCTGCCACGTGAGGGTGCAGCCAGAAGACCCTCATCAGACACCAGACCTGTCAGCACAATTGTGAACTGCCCAGCCTCCAGGACTGTGAGAAATGTATTCTGTTCTTTACAAATTACAGTCTAAGGTTTTTTGTTTGTTTGTTTGGTTTTGGTTTGGTTTTGGTACTGAGAATTAAACTCAGGGGAATTATATTTCCAAACTATATCCCCAGCCCTTTTATTTTTTTATTTTGAAACAGAGTATCACTAAGTTACAGAGTTACAGAAGGTAAATTGCTGAGACTGACCTCAAACCAGAGATCCTCCTTTCTCAGCCTCCCAAGTATTGGGATTATAGGCATGCACCACTGTGCCTGGCTTAAGATAATTTCTAATAGCGGCAGTAATGGGTTAAGATGTGAGATAAATAGTAAATAGCAAGATAATAGATTCAAACACAACTATAATGATAATTGCATTGAATGCAAATGGTCTAAATCAGTAGTTCTAAAACCCTAGCCTACCACCCCATTGCACAAACCAAGACATAATATCCATCAGCACTAGGAATGTTGTATTGTTCATCATCATGAAAACTATGGTAGGAAAAGTCAATTTCACTTAAGAAAATCCATCATGAAGCAGTAAAATTTACTGATATTATCATTAAGCCAGGCATGGTGGCACACACCTATAATCCCAGTACTTGGGAGGCTGAGACAGGAGGAACACATGGGCCACCGCGCCCAGCTCCTGTAATGAGTTTTAAGCATATTTTACTAGATTATTTTTTCTTAGTGGTCACTCCAACACTTAGAATGTCCATTGCAACTCATCACGCTCTGTTATGGATTCATATTTAATCCAGTAAAATACAGAAAGTCGGTCCATTTCTTCCCTCAGTAATAGACATCTGCACACACACACATTTATGTATTCCATTTCATGAAATAATTTTTACTGCTTTCTGAAGGATTTTGTGAGGTGAAATTGACTTTTACATATATTTATGTTATAAACCCAGCAGTACAGTATATGATCAGGACTGTATAGCAATTTATAAATCCACGTGCATCTAACAATAGAGCCCTAAAATAGATGAAACAAAAGCCACAGGAATTATGAGAAAGGGACAATTCAACAGTATTTGGAGAAATCTGGAGATTCCAATACCCTGTTTACAATAATTGAAAGGATGAAACACAAAGTCACTAAGGATATAGAAGACTTCAAGAAATATATCAGGCAACTTGCTTTAATCGACATTAATCGAACACGATCCCAAACCATCAGGATACAGATTCTTTTCAAGTATACATGTAACATGCTTGAGATACATTGTATGCTAGTCCATAAAATAAATCTCAACAAATTAAAAGTGTTAAAAAATTAAAAGTGTTGAAATTACACAAACTGTGTTTTCCAGTCACAATGAAAATAAATTAGAAATCAACAGCAGAAACAAATTTGAAGCTAGGTGTAGTGGCACACACACCTGTAATCCCAGTACTTGGGAGACCGAAACAGAAGGATCACAGGTTTGAGGACTCTAGCAACCTAGGGAGACCCTGTTTCAAAAATTAAAAGGGCTGGGGATGTAGCTCAAAGGTAGAATGCCCATGTGTTCAATCCCCACTACCACACGAAGGAAGGAAGGAAGGGAGGGAGGGAGGGAGGGAGGGAGGGAAAATCTCCTCCACATTTGGATGTTAGCCAACATAGTTCTAAATGATACATGGTCAAGGAAAATTGAAGTATTTTTAATGAATAAAAATATAGTAGCATCACATAAAAATATTTTTGTGATACAGCTAAAGTAGTGCTTTGAAAAATCTTTTAGAAAAGAATAATAATCTCAAATCAATAATTTAACCTTTCACTTTAAGAACCAAACTTAAAACAAGCAGAAGAAAATAAGGTGGAAGTTAGAAATTATAATACAAATCAATAAAATTGAAAATAAAACCAATAAAGAAAATAAATGAAAACAAAAGTATTTATTTTTAAAAGATCAATGAAATTAGCAAATTTTACAGTAGAATAAGTAAAAAGAAAAAAAAAAAAAAAGAAAGCAAGACAGGTTACCAAAACCAGAAATTGAAAGGGGGACATTACTACTGACACTAAAGAAATTAAAAAGGATTATAAAGGAATACTACAGACAGCCTTTTGCCAACAAATTAGATAACATGGATGAAATAGACATATTCTAAATATAAATTCTCCAAGTAGACTTAACAAGAAATAGGAAATCTATAGTTCTAGAACAAGTTAATACATTTAACATATGGATAAAATTCTTCCAGCAAAGAAAAGCCAAAGTCCAGTTATCTTTATTGGTAAATCTATCAAATATTTAAAAAATAAATAATACCAATCCTTTATAACTCCTCCAAGTAGTAGAAAAGGAGCGATAACTTTCCAATTCATTTGTATTAAGCCAGTGTTGGTCAAGCCAGGCAGTTTCTTAAAATATGAAACACAAACATTCAATGTATATTTTTGCTCCTAGATATCTACTGCAGAAAATAAAAAGTATGTCCACACATTTGTGAAAATGTTCAAAGCAGTATTATTCATAATAGCCAAAACCTGAAAGTAATCCAAAAGTCCACCAACCAACAAATGAATAAATAACATGTAGTAGATCCATTA
This sequence comes from Graphiurus murinus, assembly GCA_004027655.1. NCBI lineage: Eukaryota > Metazoa > Chordata > Mammalia > Rodentia > Gliridae > Graphiurus > Graphiurus murinus. Next base: position 25,810 of record PVLC010002722.1, read on the forward strand.
GACGGGATTCCATTCAACAAAAAGACATGAGCTACTGATAAATGGTACATAAAGATGCTTCACCCATTACATTAAGTGAAAGCAGCCAGACATAATGACCATAGATTGTAGGACTCCATTTATAGTAACTGCCTGAGAATGATGTCAGATCAACAATTCCCATTGTATGAGGGAACGTTCTAAGGTGACCGAAATGTCCTAAAACTTGATTTTGGTGATGGTTGTACAACTATATATTTATAACAAAATATTCAGTTGTGCACATACAATGCATAAATTTTATGGCATACAAGTCACCGAGAAAATATAAATCTCATGAAGGAATGGTATCTAGGATATATCACAGTCTTTTTAAAAATTTATTGGTGCACTGTAATTGTACATGATAGAATCATATCTACACATAACATTATTTGGTCTGTTTCCTTCCCCATACCTTTCCCCCCCGCCCCCTCAATCCCTATATTATTCTACTGTTCTCTCTCCTGATCTTCATGAGGTCCCTTTTCTTCCCTTTTGTTTCTCTAGCTTCCACGTATGAGAGAAAACATACAGCCTTTAATTTTCTGAGTCTGGCTAATCTCACTTAGTGTGATATTCTCCAGTTCCCCTCATTTCCTGCAAGTGACATAGTTTCATTCTTCTTTATGGTTGAGTAAAATCCATGGTGTGTATATACCATTGTCTTCATCTGCTCATCTGTTGGTTCCATAACTAGGCTATTGTGAATTATGGTGCTATAAACATGTGCTCTTTTGACTCAGTAAGAAAACAACTCAAGCCAGGTGTAGTGGCGCATGCTTGCAATCCCAGCATTTCAGGAGGCTGAGACTGGAGGATCCGGGTTCACAGCCAGCCTCAGCTACCTAGTGAGGCACTCTGCAACTTAGTGAGACCCTGTTTCAAAATAAAGAATAAAAAAATAGGGCTGGGGGTATAGCTCGGAGGTAGAATGCCCCTGAGTTCAATCCCCAGTACCGCAAAAAAAAAAACACAAAAAAACAACTCAATTAATAATGGTCAAATGATTTGAGAAGACATGTCAAAAAAGAAAATGTAAGATTAATCAATAGGTACATAAAATATGTACCTATTTGTCATCAGGTAAATGCAAGTTTAAATCACCATCAGAAATACCAGAATGACTAAAATTTAGATTGGTAATATTGTTAGAAAAGATGTGGAGCAACTGGAACTCTCCTACATTGTTGGTAGGAATGTAAAATGGTACAAATACTTTGGAAATTTTGGCAGCTTCTTATAAGATTACACATACACCACATACACAAAACATTCACTGTAGTTTTTCTATTCTAAGATATTTATCCAAGGGAAATGAAAACATGTATCTAAAAAGACTTGTATTTTCATGGCAGGTTTTTTTTTTTTTTTTTTTTTTTTTTTTTGCGGTACTGGGGATTGAATTCAGGGGCATTCTACCTCTGAGCTATACCCCCAGCCCTATTTTTTATTCTTTATTTGGAAACCGAGTCTCACTAAGTTGCGGAGTGCTTCACTAGGTAGCTGAGGCTGGCCGAGAACCCGGATCCTCTGGTCTCAGCCTCCCGAATGCTGTGAAAGCAACCCAGGTTTTTATTATGTGGATAACACATTGAGGATTAATACAGGGAATATAATTCAGCAACAAAAGGAACTGACACTCACAAAATGGAGCACATCTCAAAAACATTACTCTGAACAGAAGCTAGACAAGAGAGGTAGATAAAGAAGAGGGGAGGGAAAGGGAGGGGAGAGGATAGGATATGAACATGAGAATGAATGTCATGTAGCTTCATTTATATAAAATTCTGGAAAAGATAAACCTATCCTCTAGTGGCAAAAGGCAGATCAACATTCCCTAGAGTGGTTGGGGTGAGAGCTGCAAAAGGGATTGAGGGAACTTTTGGGTGGCTATTCTATATCCTGATTGTGTTGGTAATTACATGGATGTACTTCTAAAAATGCATTAGAATATACTTAAAATGGGCATATTTTGTTGTAACTATACCTCAATAAGATGTATTTATATAGAATATATAAAACAATAATCTAAGTAGAAAGCTCCAAATTACATTCCTAAAAAAGTATGGGGATGGGATATAATAACATGAAAAATTTGTTTCAAATGAGAAGGTACTAAAAGATACCATTTTTTTACATGAGGATTACAAACAACTAGGAAAATGTAGGTAACTGCTTCTGAACATTTTAACAATAATCACTAGGAGAATTAAATGCATGCTATTTAACTTCTAGGACACAGGTGACACTGCAAATCAGATATGAAAAAATGTGCCACATAAAAATCATTTTTGATGCTGTATTTCTCCCCCCACTGTGTTTTATTTCTATGAATACACAGTAGCAAGCACATTTGAACATGACAGATTTGGATTTGACTTCTTTTATATAAAAGCAACCAGAGCTCATTGATTTGCCCTCAAGTGATGTATAAATTATTGAGCTAACCTTGATTTGCCAGATAAACAGAATATGAAAATAAGATCTCAACAGGCAGTACTTATTAATTTCTATGAGGACTTTATAAATCTCAGTCCTAACTCTGAAGAGATAAGCAGTGAGAATTTTAGCTCTTTATTAAGGAATAAATGCCATGCAGCTGACCCTAAACTTCAGGAGTCTAACTTTTAAAGTTTCTTTAGTGCTGGTTTATGTTGGGCTACCTCATAAGAACATTTTTTAAATTTATATTTAACTTTTAGATATTGATGTATGTTTCATTCCTTGATTTTGTCTTTTTATTTAAGAAAAACTCCTGATTTTCATTTTCCCTGACTTTTTCTAGAAAATTACACTATCTGATTCCTGGCAAATGACTAAATTAGCAAACAATTCTGGAAGATGTGAAAATTTATGTCAGTAACAAACTGGAAAACTCATTATATGTAATGATATCAACGGTTAGTGAGGATGTAAGATGAAACTACATACATTTTGGTTGAAGTGTTAAGTTGTTTGGCCCCTTTGAAGAGCAACTGAGGATACTTGGTAAAGTTTAAAATGTAGATATATATCCGGCCATCTTACTGTCACACTTCTCTAGAGAAACTCACATACTTACATACAGGGTGATTCTTTGATCAAGTCTTTAGTAAGGGAAACAATCGCCTTAATGAACATAAAACCATAATATACTTTGTAAGGTTTTTTACCTACATGAGCAGTTTTTTAAAAAAATGGAATGAATGCTGAGTAAAAAAGCAACTGTGAATGGTATACATTTCTGTAAAATTTTAGAATAGGATTATTTATGTGGATGCTACATATATATAAAACATCCATCAAAATAATATATACCAGCTTGAGGATAGTGGTTAGCTCTGAGTAGGAAAATGGAAGATTAAGGGTATAGATACACCTATAACATTCCATTTAAGAAAATAAAGGGAAATTTTAAGAAATAAAAGCAAAATATTAACACATGCATTATCTTGGTATTTTTAAGTTACATAAATTTAATAAAAACTCTTTAGATCTTTGTAATTCATGTTTATTATAGGAAAAAGCATGTAACATGAGATCTATCATCCTAACAATTTTTAAGTGCATAGCACAGTGTTAAATTTGAAGTATAATGGAGTATAATAAGCACCTCTGCCCAGATTTTAATTGGATTATTTGTTATTGAGTTACAGGAGCTCTTTATGTATTTTAATTACTCTTTAGCATGTATATGGTTTGAAAATATTCCCTCCCATTTGTTGGCCGTCTCTTCATTCTGTTGACCATTTTCTTAATGAGAAGAAACTTTTTCAATGAAGTCCCACTTCTCTACTTTTGTTTTGTTGTTTATGTTTTTGTTGTCATATCCAGTAAATCATTGCCAAGATCAGTTTTATGAAGTTTTTCCTCTATGGTTTCTTGCAGTTTTATAGTTTTAGGTCTTATATATTGATGATATTTTCTCCACCTGAAAAAATCTAGTCTGCCTCTATACCTTTATTGCAAATTAAAAGTTTACAAAACTAAACTTACAACAATAAAGTGTTGAGTTTTTAAAAAATCAAATCCAAACGAATTCAGGAACATAAAATAAAAGAGCAAAATTAGCAGTTTTTTTGACAAATAAAGGAAAATGTATTATCTTTTTAATAAAAGCCCTTTATAGAGAAGGTAATAAAACCTAGAAGTCAAACTATTTAATTTCAAGGTAATATAATGCTTCTACACAGCATAATTATCATGGCAAATTCTATTCTGTAAAGGCTTCCTAAACAGTGTCTATATCCCAAGTTTTTCTTGTGAATGAACTGTGATTTTGACACTGTTTCTGGGAGGTGGATTCTATGTTCTCCTGCTAATTCTGGGCAGCTTGTGATTACAGCAGGCTGGTGACTTCTGAGGCCTGGTCATAAAAGGTGACATAGCTTCTTCCTGGTTCTCTTGGTCCATTCATTTCTGGAACCCAACCAACCGCCATGCTTCAAGGAAGCCCCAAAAGACACATGGAAAGGTCCCTGGAGGTGTTCTGGATGACATTCCTCACTGAGGTCACAGCTGCCAGCCCTTCAGACTTGTGAGTCAAAAAAGGCTTCAGAGGTTAGCAGTTCCCAGCCCTAGAATCCTCCATGGTCTTTCAGTTTCAAAGTAAAAAATAAAAGGGGCTTGGGGTGTATTTCAGAGGTGGAAAGTCCTTGGGTTCAATCTCTAGTACCATTAAAAAAAAAAAAAGGTCAGTTATTGCACAGTGAAAGTAACTACAATAGTCACCATTGGGGTGGGGGGGAGGGGTAAAATTTAGAAACATATCATTAAGAAACACAACAATATAATGGATCACTAGCATTTAATGAGAAGCAAACCACCTGGTCAAAGACCACAAAAAAGGAGTATGCAGAAAGAAAAAAAAAATGCTCACTCCATTAATTACATTGATGCGAATTTTAAAGATTAATAGTATCCTGTGAGGATATGTGTAAAAATTGGTCCATTGCTCCATTCATCAAGGATTACCATCCACAATTCAAATGTGGAATTATAAATCCTCCACATCATATTAGGTCTTTAACTATTCAGTATTTGCCAAGAATCATCACAAATTAGATCTAGGGACCATGTCTAGTTTTAAAAAACTATAGATTTCAATTTTAAGAGAATAAATATTATCCAGACCATGCCACACTTACTACTAAAGACACATTCATGTCATATCTACAGTAGCATCTGAATGTTGGGATTTGTATATTCCAGCTTCCCTAATTCTTGAGTATCCTGGCCTTTTTACATGCAAAACACATTGCTACTTGGTGTTTGATATTTAAGCAGAGGCACTTTTTCATTTAGAGAAGACAGCTAACTTGAAAAATACTAGACATCCAGAGGACATACAAAGAATGTGCTGTGACCGATACAAATATTATTTTAAGTAAGCTTAGATTTTTTTTTCAAACTAACGCATATCCTCTATCCTTCCTCAGTCCTGTTTGCTCAGCTGGATGTCTACAGGGTCCAATTTTCCCTCCAATTGCCCTTGCACGCTAATATAATTGCTGCTCATATGGGTAATTGGTCAGCCTGGAGCAGCATTTGTATGCACTTGTTCATCTACAGTATCTGGCAGCTTCTCAAATGATTCTGCAGTCTTACAATACCATCGTGCACTTTTAGTTGTTGTCTATTTATAACAAGGCTACTGATGTGACTCTATATGGATGCTTTAAGTGCTCAAAAGCTGGAATATACGGATATAAATTCCCTTCTTAAACAGCCAGTGTTTCTTCTCACTGACCAAATAGAGAACAAATGAAATTGAGTCTCAAATGCATATTGTTCTGTCCCCTCCTTTTCTTTCCTCCCCAAACACAGTCAAATTAACTAGATTTAAGCAAACCTTGGCTTAAAAAGGAGAGTGGCAAGCCAGTTTCATTTAATAATGCCCTTGATGATGAAATAAAAACTATTCATTAAATCTTGCTTTTGAGCACATTTTAAATATTCTGTTTGACAAAATGAGAAATGTACACAAAGCACTTCAAGTGAATGCTGGAATCTCATTGTTGATTCTTGAGGAAAAGCACCACTGTTGGCATTGGAAGCTGAACCAGCCGCCTTTTTGCTTCAAACATTTTATACTTGGAAGGATGACTGACCAACTATGGTGGTTTGGATCTGGGCATTTGACATTTTCTCAAGGCTGAGTGAAGGTAACCTGTTACTTCAAGGAAAACCAATGCCAGGGAGTGGTCACCAAGGTTAACTAACACTCAAGCTTTCTAGTGAAAAATCAGAATTCTGAAGAATATAACCTGTCATGAGGAGTCTAACAGCTTTTTAGTACTGTACTTACCTTGCAACAAGATCAGTAGCAATATCAATAAAAGTTTCATGATGCTTGAAAGTTTGTCAGAAGGGAATGAGCTACTTTGACAATTGCAGCAAAATCTATAGTTCTATCTGCAAATAATGTATGCATTAATCCAGAATATTTAAGAAAGAAGTTTAAAAGTAAAGCTAAGACCCCCATCTTTCAGTATCAGGGCAGTTTCTACTCCTTTCTGGTGAAGACTTCTTGACTTATCTATTCAGAATGATGATGTTTTTGACCAATTCATGCTCACTAACACACACTTCTTTGTAACCTCCTGCATGTGCAAATAAAGCAGTTAGTTGATGGTCAGGAAATTTATGCACAGAAGTTACTAAGTAGTCTTAGAATATAACTTAAGGATTTTAAATAATTCAGTATCCCTAGATCAATGCCCAAATAAAAACTTTGTTCTATATTTGATTATATGGAAACTATTTCTCCAAGAAAAAAATATTTCTATAAAATAGTGTCTGGCACTATTAAATAAATTGGGTGAATCTAGCCACCTGGGTCATATGAAAGATAAAGATGTCTAATTAGAAATATTGTTTTTGCCAGTTTTAATCCTAATATGTATACCTAGTTCCTGAATATTTAATGAAATTTGTGATTATGGTAGAACAGTATCCTAAGGATACTAATTATAAATTCTCATCCATATTGTATGAAACTAAAACAAAACAACAACAACAAAACCGTTGGAAATGCTGAAATCTAGAATTTGGGTTAATAAGTGAGGAGGTAAGGGGAGAAAAACAGTCCTATGTTTTTAAAAAATATTTATTTAAAAATAAGATTTCTAAAAATACAGTACATAATACATTTCAAGAGAAGTAAAAATTCCACAATTTAAATTAAAAACAATCTGCAAAGAAAACAGAATATTACATGAATAAACCCAAATCACTAAAATAAGATAAAAGCAACAATATTGTTCTTAAGGTAGATACATGGTTTTTCATTTTAAGAACCAGTGTGGACTTTTCATTTACACAAGTAGATCTCATACATGGTCCCCACCTGCCATTTCCACCCATTTTTCTCCCTCTTCTCAATTTATTCTTAATTCCCCACTACTATTTTCCTTATTACCATTACCACTAGAAATGTTAGTGAAGAGTTTCTTTAAATTCTTTTAGGGGACTCGACAAGGTAAAATAGATAATGCAGGAAAACAGCACTCATATTTACACATATTACACACATAATGAAAAAAAATGCCTGGCAAATTCAAAAGCAAGATGTTCATATGGCAGTTGGAACATACCATTATTAAAATACATAAAAGGTCTTTTATTTTAAGGATATAATGCCAGATAGAATTTAGGTTGACACAATGTTTAGGAGCCTCAAAATTACACATATTTTGTTTATTCATTAAATTTGCCAGTCAGGTTAAACAAACAAGACTAATTCCAGGGACATAAAACATACTCATATAGCATGATCCATATATGAACTGTCCTCCCCAAAGCCTATCTTTGTTGCCCCATTTCAGATTTGCAACTCATTTGTCTGAGCATTTCTGACAACTGTTCTATTGTACCTTAGTTGCTTTTTTCTACCTATGCTAAAATAGAAATTTTTTTTCTTTTTACTTTTTAATATTCTCTCTGGGAGACAATGAATAGTGGTAAATTCTCCACTACCCATAGCTTTTAGCCCCCTTAATTTAAATCATGCATAAACAAGCTGATTTACTCAGAACCAAAACAGTAGCAACACATCCTTGGGAAATAATTGTTGGCAGGTTAGAGAGATTTATAATGTTGCTTCATCCCATTTTGCTTTCAAACAAATTTTGCTTTCACCTATAATATGCTCATCTGCATTCCACATTTCACATAAGCTTCAGACTTGATTCTTTTTTTCCATTCAGAATTCACTGCAAAACCATATATTGTATCTACATTCAAGAAGAGACTGATTTTAGCTGATCAAAAACAATGCAAAACATTTTCAAATGTGATTGTCTACTTTTCCAACACATTTACGCTGTTACGTTCTTACCAGAATGCCTGACCATTTCAGCTGCAGTTTTAAGGACACTCATCAATGAGTATTTTTAGAGTTTAAGGGGAAGAAATCAGGAACCAAACTTGTATATACAGCAGTATCACAAAAAGACAATTCCAAGTACATTTGAAGAGTGTTCTTCGCTTTTGTAAAATGAATCACTAAGCAAAGCTAGTTTTGAAAAGAATTTTACTCTGAATTTTTATGTAAAGGAGCAATAATATCCAGACTTCTTGCTCTTCCTTTTATTATAAAGTTTAATTTTCAATTAGCAGTTTTGCTGAAATCAAGGTATATGTGCATTTCCTACAGGAAAAGTATATACATACGTTTTACATTTATATATTTTAAGAGTGTTCTTTAACTTTATTGGCAAAATGGACAAACAGCAGCATTATCTTTTAAAGCCACCAAGGATTATGCATACACACACACACACTGAATTCTTAATTTGTAAATAAAATGGATCTATTTTTAACCCTTCACTTTAGCACTTTCAGTATTTATTAAAAGTGCCTGATAAGCTATAAAGTTCATTTACAGAAATAAAAGTACAGTTCTTACTATTTTTATTCATTGTTGTAGGAAAAAATCTTGCAAAAAGTGCTTCAATTATCATTCATAACTTCAGCCTACTAAACTACCTATAAAAGTAGCCCAAGCTATATTAAAATACAAAATTAAAATCCTAACTAACCTGCCTAACTGGGGGAAAAAAAGAAGTCCAAAGGAGAGACATTTAAAACTGACTGAATGAAAGCAGCAGTTGCAAAAAATAAGACCTGGTAATAAAACTGTTTTTAGTACCATTCACTTCTACTTAACAAACACAAACACGTGAAAAGAAAACTCCCAGTCAACCAAAAAGAAAATTAACTCTTTGGTACAGGAATTAAAAGTGTCACTCAAGCTAAAGTGAATAGCACCAGGATGTTTTAGTTGTTGAGGTTGTAAAACACTAACTTCAGGCACCAATAGGTTAAAATATCACCCATGCATACTGGCAAGAATACAGAGCTTGCAATATGCAGATGAGCTTTTCCTTTAAAACAGTCTATGAACAATTAAACCTTGCATTAAATCAGGCAAGCAAAACCACAGAAAGACACACCTTTGTTGATGCTCTTTTGTCCATCTCTTTATCTTTGCTATCATACTAAAAGATCAGAGTGTTGAATAACTGTAGCAAGCACTACATTACATGTTAGAAGGAATTCAATAGAATTGGAGACCTTCAAGGTATCAAGAACTCTAAAAGATCCCAGATGTTAAAGCAAAAACCACCCTTTGTATTCAAATTGTTGATTTTTTCCTCTGGTGACAAAAATTTCTATAATATGTACTATCCCATCTTTGCCATAAAACACTCATAGAAAAGGTCCTAGTTTTTTTCAGGCTATGGGCAATCTACTAATTTCTTTTCTGCATTAAATAGCTGCATTTTCCACATTACTTTTTATACTGCATGTTAACATATTACCCAATGGCTTATTTAAAAATTAAAAATAATTTCTCCAAGACATCTGATTAGCTGAAGAGAAAGAGCAATATAAACTCCTTAAATAACAACTCTTATAGCAAAATTGTATCAACAAGATATAAAGCTAAAATGACTATAGCAAAGAGATTTTCTGATGTCACAGAAACTGTCTCCAGCTAACTCTGTTGCTAAGGTACTGATTATGCACGCTCTGTCTGGCCTTCTCTCCATCTTATTAAGTTTCCCCACTCTCTTTATCCAATGTTTTGGCTATTACTACTCATTGGTACCTGTCTTCTAGGGTAGAAAAAAAAGAACATAATAATAGAAAAAATATGATAATGAAAAATGTCAGCAATACCAATGACTTAAGAATTTTCAATATTGTTATTTGTTTCAAATTAGCACTAGAAGGCAGTATTGCGACTTCTGAAGAACTGACAAAAACAGGGAATTTTGTTGGTAAAAAAATTTGCAAAATTTTTGAAAGAAATCAGAGAAGTCACTTTCCTGAAGCTAAACCATTATCATCCAAAGGTAGCAGAAACGCTAAATATTGATTTAGTGAATAACAATATTGGTTCAAAATATTCAAGCGAGTAGGTTCTAATACTTTCTAACATTCTACTGTATAATATTCTAAAATTCAATTGAGAATGGCTAAATACAGAGCATACTGAAATTTTTTATTTATAGACAAATTTAGAGAATTCCTAGAATAGAAGGTAAGAAATGGGGGGCATTAAATAATATTCTCATTAGTTAATTACATGGTTAATAACATTAGCAAGTAGAACATACTAGATGTAGATGACATTAACTGCATTTGCCAATGCTTATATTTTAAATGCAATAGTAGCAGAGTTTGATGAAATCTAATACTTGTACCTACTAGTAAACTACTTAGTGTTTGTAAGTATAAACTTCACCAAATAAATTCTAGATATATCTATGTATATTAGAGGTCATGTCAAAACTCACTTAGTGAAACAACTATAGTTTAGTAAACTTGAGCTAGGTAATCTACTGATACATGAAGCATAAGACAAGTAGTCAGAGACTTGAGAAAGTCCAAAGCGAAACAAGCAGCTAACTATACATGTGAAAACATTCAAACTGTTTCATGACTTAACACACAGAAAATTGTGTGGTCATGATCTAAATCAGGTCACACTTCCCAGTTGGCAGTGTTGTCCTAACTTAAATCTTCATGATTAGCAATCAGAGTTAATATACCCTTTTGAACAAAACGTACCTCCAACTAGTTACTTGTGTGGAAGTGACTTGAAAGTCTGATCAATAGTAGTTAGAACAGCTACCACACTTAGAGAAAAAAATAACTTTTGGCATCAGTAAACATGCACTCATGTTAATTCTGATACGAGTTCTAACTTAGTTATTATACTGAATTTTATGTATGCTTCTGTTCTCTAAGTCTTCCCTTTTATTTTTTTATTTTTTGGTGCTGGTGATTAAACCCAGGGCCTAGCATGCATGCTACCTCTGAGCTATACCCCAGGATCCCACACTTCATTACTATTAAAAATAAACTATATTTTCTTATGAAAAAGAGGTTAATATGTTAACTACAATTTTAAATAGTTATCTCTTAATGTTACTCACAAATATTTTAATACAACTCTTAAACAAAATAGTATTTTATTATAATGAAACATCAATTACCTTAATATTTTTAAACTTTAAGTCTGGGTTACAAAGTACCAAGAATTCTTTAGCTAAATGCTTACTATTTGGGGGATTCTGAATACAATGCATCTTTACCTATAATTTTGAGCCTATATTGAGTCCATACACATTTCTGTTTTCAGAAAACATTATCTAGGAGTTGTAACTGTATCCTGGTGAAAACCATTCATGTCCAGAAGCCAAATAAATGACTTTGCTAATGTAAAAACATCCTTTATCAGATATTTTACTAAAATTAAATTAAATTTCCATTAATTAAAAATTAAATGGAAAGTTTACAAAGAAATATTTCAGTCTAACATACAGATTACATCAATAATCTCACTACTCATAATTACTTTCTAATGCTCAACATTTTTAGTTATTTTCATGGTTATTCAGAATATATAATAAACTGGCAAAGCTGTAAGTATAACTCTGACCAGAAAAGTTAAAAAAGAACAAAGAAACAAAAAAGAAAAAGAATAGAAAAATTACTAATCTCTTGTTTTATGGCAATTTAGTTGTTTTACAGCAAGAGAACCAGTAAAAAACAAACAACAACAACAAAAATCATTCCAAAATTGAAATTGAAAAAAACTTAATGTATTTTTATATGTGGTACTGGGGATTGAACCTAGGAATGTTCAACTTCTGAGATACATCCCTAGCCCCATTTATTTTTTATTTTGAAATAGAGTTTCATTAAGTTGCTAAAACTGGCCTCAAACCTATGATCCTACTGTTTCAACCTCCTAAGTACTGGTATTATAGGTGTGTACCACTACACCTGGCTATATGTATCATTAGCCATTCAGTAAAACACTCTAAATACTTGGATGCCATTGTAGCTACAATAAATTTCTGGTTTTTTTAAATAAAAACTAGTAATTAAAAAATAACAGTTTTTCTAATTTTGAAGGATTTGTCAAAATAAGGTTTAAAAATAAAATACATGAAATGGTTTATTTTGACCTGATCAAAATTTGTGATTGAGAATAAAAAATATACTAAGAACATAAATGAAGTAGTCATTACATTCTTTTGAACTAGAAAAAATTTATAACAGTGATTCATTCATTTTCATAAAATATTACATTTTTATACATACACTTCTCCTGTATCTGTATGTGTACCTTTGAAAGGTTCAGAATTTGGCTCTATAATTTAATTATAGGACAGTAAACCTCCAGAGCCAGTATAATTACATCAATTAACCAAAAGAGGGCGCAGAAAGAACACCAGAATTTAATCCATAGGAAACTGCCAACTGGCTACTCTAGCAGTCTAACAATAATTTCCAATCCCACAGTGGGGGTAGGTGTGCTAACTTGAGAGTACCGTAAGTTGCAACATAAGTATATATAGACATACTTTAACATAGATTCTATATAAATATGTTGATATGCAGCATTACTGCCATTCAAACAAAATAATACGCTTGTCTAATGCATTCATTTGTAGTCCAGTAATTTAGAAAAACTGGGTGCAGAGGGATCAAGGGCAGGGCGGGTAAAGAGAAAGATGGGAAGAGAATGTACCATAAAATGTTAAGTCTAAGAAAGCCCAAACACAAAACTTCAGAATGGGAAAGAGACCTCCGTTCCTACCTTTCAGTATGCTTACTACACAAAGTATAAATAAGTCATAAAGGTCTTCACAGGGTCTCCACTGGGCTCTGCTGTTTTCTCAGGGATCCCATGTGAAAGGAATGTATACAACATAAGGATTCAACGGATATCTACCTAACTATATACACATCACTTCCTTTGAACACTTCTGCCACTAGGCCAGATTTGGTCAGTTAGCTTACACAAAAATTCAACCCATTTGCCTAACACATACTAATTTTATGCTTCATTAAGTTTTATAAATATATTTTTTATATTAAATTTACTATGCATCCTATAAGCACCAATAAATACTTTCATCTGCCATTTGTTTTTAATTAATAAAACACAGAGCATGAAAAGCATGGTATTGATATCTCTGAGAATAGCTGATTCCATTATTTCAGAATATTTTATAAGATACATACAATTTTCAAAAGAACTAGCCACAGTAAAACTAATTGGCTGACAATGGTAACCTTCTGTCCATTATTTCCCAGACATAATTCCTTACTTTGAAAACTAACTTTAGGAAAAATATTAATATTGTCTAAGAACAGTAGACTCCTTTAATCTTCTCTTCAAGAGAATGACTATGAGTATATACATTTTTAAAAAACACATGGATTTTGCAGTATTCTAATGGAAAAAAAGTAAAAGGTGAATTGTTTTTTCAAAGCATACTAAATATCTTTTCACACACATATTCTATGCTTTCTAAGAGACCATCACTGTAGCAATTTCAATTTGTATAAGGCTAACGATAAATATAGATCCTTACATTTTCTTACTTTAAGATTGTTTCCTAACATTAACTACTGATGAAATATCTCTAGTGCAAAAGTTATAGCTGGCCAATGGAAATTTAATTTCAATTTGGGTAATTAGCAATACATAAAAGTAATTTACTATTACTAGTAACTTTCTATAAATACAATTTAAATGAGTTGGCCCATATCTATTACATATAAACATTCAATGTGTAATTTTAGATCCACTAGTAGATAAATAAAAGTAAAAAGTATATATATATATATATATATATGTGTGTGTGTGTGTGTGTATGTGTGTGTGTTTTAAAAGCACAATATTCCTCTTTATGCTGTACATTATATATTATCTAGTTATACTAGCATTTTAAAAACATATGCATTCTAATTTAACTGCACTAGAAAAAGTAACTTGAATTATTGCAAATTTTCTACCCTTTTTGATCATTAAAATTTTAGGGTAAACAGGAATACATGCTCACGGGTCACAAATTTCTCCTGGGAGCAAATATCCTAACAACAATTAATAATTACAACAGTAAAGGGGAAAAGAGAAAATTAATATGGAAAACATTAATCTTTTATTTATAATAAAGTAGGTAGTTGGTGTTTTACTTCAGAGGTGAGAAGTAAATTTTGGTTCTGGTGAGAAGAAAAGGAGGAAACATTAGAAAGCTGTTCCCATAAAACACTGCCCTTTGTTGTTCGCTCCTATGCTGCATTTTGAAAAATCTTGCAGCACATATAAAAGGAAGTATTAAGTGCTTTAACTTGTATTTGAAAAAGAAAATTTACATATAGGTATATTTCAAGTTTTGTAAAACCTGAAAACTTAAATTCAGATTTAGTTTGTACTACTTACAAGTGAAAAATTTAAATAAACATCTGAGATTTCCCATAAATTAAAATCTATAACACTGTCAGTACTAAAAGAAACTTATGTACAATTATTTCATCTTAATCGCTGCCTTTTGAATTTAATAACAAAAGCATTTAAAGAAATCTCTGTGGAAAGCTAATTTGAAAGTAAACATGCTTTAAAACTTAAATATAGATCTTGTATTAGTCCCACAACAGGATCAAGATCACTATTAAAATGAAGCCTGGGGCACATTATGATGCCTAAGATTGGTGGGTGGATTTTAATTGACTTGAAGACTGTCATAGTTCTATTATCATAAAACCTGTAACGCATTTCCAGCATCGAGGACCCATCTGTGCCCACCATCCATCTGTTTAGACGTGATTGGCAAAGTGGTAGGGAACTCGCAGTGGTTGCCTCTGCCTGAAAGGAATGAACCACAGGATCTTCCAACGAGTGCCAAAAACTTCTGAGAAGGTCTGCTGCCATGGCTTTCGGGGCCTCGATCTACAGAAGACAGCATTATTAGTGAAAGACAGCACTCCCATGGTGCACTTCAGTCAGCTAAAACAATACAGGTTGGCTGGGGATCCATTACTGGACTCTGATGAATTGTGTCCCAGCATTACAAATACAGCTTTTCTTTCATTGTGGCATGCAGCTGAGTTTTAACTCTGGATAGCAGATATTGTATCTGCATCGTCAATCAACCTAGAGCAACTTTTGAAGCAGAGGAGAATCCAAGGATTAACAGAATGTGTGTCAACAACACAGTAGCAAATCTCTTTTGATGTACTTTCAGGACAAATAATTTAACTTACTCTAGTTAGACAAGGAACAAGAATGATCAGTACTTATTTTTCTTAAAAACTATCTTGGCTGGAAGGCCCCTACTGTAAGACTAGGGTATGTTTGTCTAGCTCAGACCTGAGAAAGCAGGAAGAAAAAAAACAATCATTATATAATTTTTCCATTACATGCACACAGTTCTCAAATGTGGCCAGTTGTTTCAATTTTTAAGTAAGAATAATACACACTTCGCTTTTATACTTACATTTCTTCACAACAGTTTGACATCTTTTCAATAGATGTTGTATCCTATGAAAAATAAAATATACATATAAATACACATTCAAATGTAACAAATTTATCAAGTTATTATTCTGTACTTATTTAATGATGTTCTAAATCTTATCCAGAGAATATTCTAAAGATTTAAAATGTTTATCTATGGGTACTGAGAATTTTCAATTAACTATATACATTGCTACAGGTCCCTTGAAAGAAACAGAATCAACATTACAGTAAGCCAAAAATAAGTTATTCAAATACAAAACCTCAAAAATTGTGGGAGAATCATTTCATTAAAATATAACACTTGCTTCCTTGATCATTCTTTTAAAAGTCTACTATTTATTTTCAACTCAATTGTCAGTGACTATGCATTAAGAAATAAATACCAAAATGGCACATGAAAGACACTCAAAAAAACAAAAAACTGCCACAAGTTACTGGTTCTACTGGTACTATTGGTTCTGGATTTCTGTAAACAACAAAATTCAATAAGGTAATCTGTGAATCTGTCATATCACAACATCTACAGCTTGGAAAACTAAAGTTAGCTGATTAATATTCTTTGATAAAAATGATTTCTTCTGTTCAACAGAAAAATTACTCTTTGTAATCATGTAATTTCTTACTACATATTTTCTATAGGGCTCTAACACAATATATGAGAAAAATAACAAAGAAGATAGCTTCTGGAAATGCTGGTTTAAACTGTGTTAATTGAAGACCTATCATTAGACTGACAGATTTTCATAATACCCAAATATTCAACACATGAACTGTACAATATTATTTTAGTTAAAAGTGAATATTTTAAACACTTCCAAAAAGTACAAAAGAATATATTCTTCCAAATATATAAAAACATTAGGTAAGTTCTCTTCTTTTCCCTTTTACCTTAACACCTTGCTCACATATGGTAAAAAGTAATTTTCATGCAAATACCTGTGGCTGCAATTCAAATCCTAAGAACTTACTTGGCTATAATAAAGCTTTTTTCCATTGATGCTAATAAATAGCACCTTTACTTACAAAAAAAAAAAACTTTGGAGATGTTACATGAATAGCTCACAATATTAAATTCTCGTGTATGAACATTTGAATAACCAGTTAGGCTACACAAAGGAAAATAAATGCTTTTTAGATGACTAATAACCAATAACAGAGTTTCATTTAGAGATTTCCCAGGGATTTGTAAAGAAACTGTAGATTAGCTGCATTAGTTTTCCTATGATGCTTAGAATTGATAGTATCTAATGACAATTCTATTTATAATAAACCTTTCTCAGTTCTGTTGTATAATTTCTTCAAAACAATGTTTTTTGCTTATTTTTTCAATGAAAACATAGTCTACAATACATGAGAACCTTAATTAAGGACTTAGAGGAAACCTGGACTTCAGGTTGCACATCTGTAAAGGAAGTGAATGAAGTCATTCTAATGGTTTCTTAGAGTCTGGTGGTGACAGGTTGTCCCAAAGCAATTAAGACAGCTTGTGCAAAAGTACAAAGGAAAAGATGAGACAGAAAGCAAGAAGTGCCATCAGGAAAAGTGTATGATAATATTTAAAACCTGGAAACTAGCCGTGCGTGGTGGCGACGCTTGTAATCCCAGCATTTGGGAGGCTGAGACTGGAGGATCTGGGTTCGCGGCCAGCCTCAGCTACCTAGTGAGGCACTCCACAACTTAGTGAGACCCGGTTTCAAAATAAAGAAAAAAAAAATAGGGCTGGGGGTGTAGCTCGGAGGTAGAATGCCCCTGAGTTCAATCCCCAGTACCGCAAAAAAAAAAAAAAAAACCTGGAAACTAATTCAGGATAAGGAAGTCTGAAAGGTCAGACTACCACCAGCTAACATTAAGTAGAATTTTTACTATGCAGAAATTTACAACTTGACTATAACTTTGAGGAATTTATTTGTGGTACTAAAAGAATCAACTATAAAGACTTCGATTTCTATTTCATACAGAAAAAGCTTTTATTTTTCAAGTGTCTTTTTATACCTTTCTGGAATCTAGTTTAGGAAAGAACCAGAATACTACCTTTTAAATCATCATAAGCAGATGGTTATTCTTTCAAAGGATATGCTGTTTACCATCACTTTATGAATAGGATTTCTGAGGCTGGCCAAAATAGGCTATTATTTTTTCTTCTAGTAATGGCTAATGTTCATCTCTCTGAAACTCAGCTATCCAGAATACTGTTATAAGAACAAAGCACAATTTGTATTTGAGCATCCAAACATGCCACCAAGTTTTTGTCTGGCGATTACATAACATACTAGAAACACATTATACTATCGATTCATAAGCAGGACAGGAAGCAAACAAGAGAGAGAGAGGTTATTTCTGCCAGGAAGAGCAAAACCTACAAGTTACTTTCAAGTGCTAAATTAGGTTTAACTTATTTTTATGTTTTGTTTTATAAGGCAGAAGAATATGGAATTAAAAATACTGAAAATAATTAAAATATTTTGATGAAGATACTTTCATTCACTATGAAAGATTCAACAGTGTCCATCAGGAAAAGACCAATAAGACAACAGCTAACCTGTATAAAGACAATTTGCAAATTCAGCTATCCAGAAAAAAATAATTCTTTCATGACTCGTAAGTATTTGTTGTATGGTGCTATAATTAGGTTCTCTTATTTCCTGAAAAATATATATGTCAGGTATGGTCTAATGATTAAAATATTTAAAACTTCCATCAGTCTGCATAAATAAGATATTTGCAAATTCTTCAGTACTTTAAAAACTGGAAGGTTTTTTTTAAAGAATAAGCTAATACCAACAAGAACTAATAGAAATATAGGTCTTACCTATTTTATCAATCAATACTTTATTTTCTCTTGATGACTGATCTTAAGAAGTAATCTTTCAAACACAGTCTAAAATAAATTAATTTTGACTATAAAAGAAGGTGTATCCCAACTAATAAAGTTATATCAGGAAGAGGGGGAAAGTTCCTCATGGAAGGGGAGAAATGTATCTACTGGCCAAATGTTAGGAAAGTGAAGGGTGAGAAGGGGGAAGTATAAAGACCGAGAATTTCTCATTAGAGATTTCCTGGTTAATGTGCCTGATACTGGCACAGAGAGCTTGATATAGTCCATCCAACTAACTCATCCAGCTTTGAGTTTATTCTCACCAAGCAACACTGCTACATATCTTGTCTTACAGGAGAAAGTATGTGCTCAAGAGTCCTTTGGCACACCTAAAAATGGGACATACAAGAATCAACAGCTGATCTGGTTTATATGACCAAAGAGACAACACCTCTGGGCATGATTAACTCTGGAAATAGTTTCAAGATGGAATTTCTAGGCCTGGCAAACTGAAAATCTATGCAAGTAAGAATGTTCTATCAGAGAGTCTTTGAGGACAGTTCAATTTAAGATCAACAATTGCCTGTGCTCTATCCTTATTATGAGCCGAGGATGCTTCTAACTCTGCTGCATATGGCTACCTAATATTCAATGACCACGTTGATTTAATGTAGAGTTTAAAACACTAGTCAGGAAGGTTTTTCACAAGTAGATTAATATACCTGTTTTAACTATTACAAATTTCTCCTAATTATAAGAAAGAAGCCCACTTAATTTCTTTGCACCTTTGATCAGTATACAAACAGCAGCTCATTTAATGTTTGTTTGTTTGTTTGTTTGTTTTGGGGGGGGTTGTGGTACTGGGGATTGGACCAACAGGTATTCTACCTCGAAGCTACACCTCCAGTTTATTTTTTTATTTGTGTTTTGAAACAAAGTCCAGCTAGGTTGTTGAGAGTTTCACCAGGTTGCTGAGGCTGGTCTTGAACCTGCAATCCTCCAGTCTCAGTCTCTCAAGTTCTGGGATTACAGGCATGCAGCACCATGCCTGGCTCATATAATTTTGAATTTAAATTTTTCTAAAGCACCTGGTAGCATATATTGTACAAAATTTGTACTTAATATATATTTGATATGGCCAAAATCACATGATTGGATATGGCCCAAAATGGCATGATTCCTTATTTTTAATTAAAAAAAATTTTTTGCAGTCTAAAGACAGAAAATGTCCTATTAATCTTGGCTCTCTGTTCTCCTTTGAATCCAGACCTCACTATTTTCTCATTTAAAATGAATGGTTCTTAGCCGAGCATGGTGGTGCATGCTTGTAATCCCAGTATTTGGGAGGCTGAGGATCACAGGTTTAAGGCCAGCCTCAGCTACTTAGTGAGGCCCTCTGCAACTTAGTGAGACCCCGTTTCAAAATAAAGAATATAAAATGGGGCTGGGGATGTAGCTCAGAGGTAGAATGCCCCTGGGTTCAATCCCCAGTACTGTAAAAGAAAAAAAAAAGAATTATTCTTGAAGTGTCCATCTCCAACAGAAGACCAGCTATGTCTTTATGTGGGGTATGAAGTTCACATAACCATTTAATCAGTCATGAAACCAAACATAAAGGGCAGGAGGCTACATTTGATATGGCCAAAATCACATGATTGGATATGGCCCAAAATGGCATGATTCCTTATTTTTAATTAAAAAAAATTTTTTGCAGTCTAAAGACAGAAAATGTCCTATTAATCTTGGCTCTCTGTTCTCCTTTGAATCCAGACCTCACTATTTTCTTTTATTTTATCCCAAATACTGGGATTACAAGCATGCACCACCATGCTCGGCTAAGAACCATTCATTTTAAATGAGAAAATAGTGAGGTCTGGATTCAAAGGAGAACAGAGAGCCAAGATTAATAGGACATTTTCTGTCTTTAGACTGCATTCTATAATTTTTTGGTAGGATAGTGCATTTAATTTTCTTAAAGCATTACCAACATGCTGAGTGATTAGATAGATGCTTTCTTTTGGGAGGCTACATTTTTAGCTACTGATAATCTCTTTCCCAAGCCACTTTCTGGTTGTATAACTTTAAGAAAATTACTTAAAAACTCTGTACCTCAACTTTTCACTAATACTTCAACTACTCACTAACCTACTTTGGAG
This sequence comes from Graphiurus murinus, assembly GCA_004027655.1. Lineage (NCBI taxonomy): Eukaryota > Metazoa > Chordata > Mammalia > Rodentia > Gliridae > Graphiurus > Graphiurus murinus. Next base: position 46,610 of record PVLC010002722.1, read on the forward strand.
GCTTTCGCAGAGATTTAAGTAGGTTAACACAAGTTAAAGCTCCTAACAAACTCATGAATAAATAGAAGCCCTACTTTTCACTGATAGTGTCTACTACTTTCTGAGAAGGCCCAAAGACATGGAATCTCAATTACATCACAACATAACTTTACATAGTTATGATTAAACAAACAAAAAAGTCTTTATAAAGAAAGATATAATGAGACTACGGGAAATTACATATATAAAATCCTATTCCCACAATGGGCTCATAATCCAATTGAAAAAACAAGTCTTAATACACACACACACACACACACACACACACACACACGTATATATTTATACATGTCTATATAGAGGAGAACAGAAAGGATGCTAATTATACACAATAATGTGTTATACAAATAAACCTTATACTAACTAGAATATTTGAAACAACTGAGAAACTATTTACAATCAACACTCATTTAAGAACTCTTATATTTTTAACACCAAAATTATACTTCTGATAGTTTTTTATTTTCAGAAGATAGGCATGTAGTATGCTCCATTGGCTGAAATTTGGATAATAATTAATAATAAATAGAATGTGACTGTGAAAAGCATATAAATCGTTGTGGCAGAATATCACAAACTATAAGATTCACTGCTTTCTCCAATCCTATGGTGTTTTAGATTCAAGTTAAATATTCATGTGGATTCAGATCACAAGATGATAAAATGAGTATCTGGAGAAAACTCCAAATAAAATCAAACTCCTCCCAAAAGAAAGCATCTATCTAATCACTCGGCATGTTGGCAATGCTTTAAGAAAATTAAATGCACTATCCTACCAAAAAATTATAGAAACATATTTAAAATTTTTAATTACTTTTAGTTTTATCAGAAATAATTCCAAGCAGTTTACTGCACTGGGCAGAAAAAAAATGCAAATAAACATTTATATAGGAACATGTTTATGCTAAAGATCAATTCAACTCCACAAATCATAATTTTTATAACAGTAAAAATTTCAACGATGATTATTTTTTATAAAGAATGTTTCTATTTTACTATGAAAGGTAACCATATTTACACTAATGCCTCAGCAAAGGAGAACCTAGTTTCTATAAAACTTTTATCCAAAATTCAAGGAAATATTATATTCAATATAGCATATGACATTAAAACCATCTTAGAAGAGTAATGACATTAAATTTTAATGATTTTGAAGGCTTTTAAAAGGTACTAAGAAGATATATGTTATTACAACTGAAAATACTATATTAGAAATATACTTATTTTGTTTTTGTTAAAAATATAGCTCAGGAAAAAAAGCAAAAATGCTACAATAACATGTTTCAATAAAGAGCTTTCTTTACTGACGTATAAGTAAGCTAGGTGCAGCATAATGAGAAATGACTTAGGTATCTGCAATGCTGACTTGGAGATGAGTAGACCAAACCTTGTGTGTATAGTGATTATACTAAATGCTGCTAATTTGTCACACTGATTCATTGGGATACTTGACAATTTTTAATTATAAGGATTAATAATCTCAATACTATATTTCTGGTACATATTAAAAGGCAAGTAAATCCACTAATTAATGAAATGCTATTTAGTAGATAATCTCCTTTAAGCTGACTTAACATTCTAAACATAAGAAACTTTTCACTGCATAAGATAACCAAGTTAAAATTAAGTCACCCCTGCATTTGTGATTTTTCCTATAGTTATTTAGGCAAACATTGACTTTGCAAGTTAAACATGAGCCAGCACTTGTGGGGGGAAATATTTTCCCTTTTCAACTTTAAGAGCTTTATTTTAAGCTGTCTTTAGTAATTCAAATAGAATCCAACTAAAGTAGCAGTGAGACCAAGTGCAAAAATCAACTAATTTTTTCTTTATGAAACTTAAGCCTTTTATAAAACTGCAACTAAGTACATCTTTCTCACCCTACCCCGACCTTGCCACAACTCAGAGAAGCACTAAGCTCCAGAGACCCCATCAGAAGCTTATGCTGTTACACAAACTCTGCAGTGCCCAGGAAACAAAAAACTGTTTGTATATAAAATTTAGATAAACTGTCAGATGAATGTCATGGTAGACAATAGCTGACTGTCAGAACCTAACCAGAATGCACTCAACCAGCTGTTACATCACTTCTTGATGAACTCTCTCCAAGCCCAGTCAATGAGAACATGACTAACACAGTCACCCAGCACCATTAGCACTCCTCATCACCAGAAGGGATGTTAAGTTACTCTTGGCTGTGCATGAACTACTGCTCAATAGTTCTGACAATATCAACCACATGAATACATCACTACTTAATTTAGAAACAGCAAAAAAAAAAAAAAAAAAAAAAAAAAAAAAAAAAAAAAAAAAAAAAAAAAAAAAAAAAAAAAAAAAAAAAAAAAAAAAAAAAAAAAAAAAAAAAAAAAAAAAAAAAACCTACTAAACAGTCTATGTAAAGAAGAGTTAGAATAACCTGTTTCCTTAGATTAAAAAAAAAGAATGTCTCAAAGCAGATTATTCCTGAAAACATTTTAACTCCAATACTGACTTGAGTAAAAATGCACAAACATGCACATTTAAATCCTGTTTAAAATTAAATCTAAAAATAATCAAAATAATCCTTTAAAAGTAAGCTTCAGATTAGTCTATTTAACTGAAACATCTGTTTGTGTTGAGATCTTTTAACCTTGGAAATGAGATTAGAAATCCATCATTTTTAAGTAATTTTTAATTATTTTATCTGGGTCACAGATAATCTGCTCTTGCTAGGTTTAAGATGTCAACAGATTACCATTGCTATGATTCTCTTATTACCTTCTATCAATAGGAAGATGAGATTTTTCTTCTTATACTTCAGAGAAATGATTTATTTATTTCAAGTTAAAATGAATAGTGAGAAGGAAATTACTGAAAATTGACAGACTACTTCCCTGAAACCTCAAGGTAAACCTAAAAAAGACAGTATTTGTTTTGTCTGTTTCATGTCTTATAGACCTAGTCAAGCTATGCAAGCACACAGTTTAAGTAATAAAATGACATCCCCATTAGTGATTTTCCAAAATGTCTCTTGGATCTTTGAGGTATTGAGTTAGGGAAGGAAGGAAGACTTCAGCAGAATAGTGGAATGATTGAATGCAGTGTAATTCCTTTCCCATTTCCTTTCTGTCTCAGGCTACCTGACAAATTTATCACTTCTTATACTATGAAGAAAGGTCATTGGATTCAGACTATGACAAAAACATGTCCAGATGTGAAATTTCCTGTGGGTAATCTTAGTTTTATCATGAAACAAAACTGAAAAACATATAAATTAAGTATAATGTGCATTTTTAACTTTAATTAAAATTATTAAATGTTATCTTACTTAGATGCTAATAATTCATTAGATTTAAAAAGTAGACATTGAGTATGTTGTAAATAATTAAGACTGAAATAACTTTGAATCAATTTGGGGAGGAGTACATTCTGAAAACCTTCAACTGTTATTTTTTTAATCCCCAAAGAGGAGTGCTTAACGTTCACTATGAAAGTAAATGCAATTAAAATTTACTTTAATTTTTATTAAAAGTATTTTTATTCAAGAAAAACTACAGTAAAGATCAGACTAGCAAATAAAATATAACCTCTCTCTCTTAATACTTATCTTTTTTCCTGAATGTTTCACAGACGTGCAGTTTCTATAGACATAGCCCTGTCCAATACAGAAAGCTAAGAGGGTAACTTTATAATATGCAGAAAGATGTAAAGCTTTTGCAGAGAGCTTTATTTAACAATGTGTAGTTTCTATTAAGTTTTAGATCACATCAGAACTCAATTTCCCTACTTAATACAGTAATACTTTGCTCAATATTACAACAAAGAATATACAACTTGAGAATATTTACATGTTGGCAAAATGAAAGAGTCAGAATAGAACTTGGTACATATCCTTTAAAAACAAACAAAAATAAGTTAGGCATGGTGGTGCATGCCTGTAAATTCAGTACTTGGGAGGCTGAGACAGGAGGATCACAGGGTCAAGACCAGCCTCAGCAACTTGAGACCCTCGGCAATTTAGGGAGATCCTAAAAATAAAATAGGGCGAGGGTGTGGCTTAGAGGTAGAACGTCCTTGGGTTCAATCCCCAGTACAAACAATAATAATAATAATAATAATAATAATAATAATAATAATAATAATAAACAACTTCATTATGTCTAACTCAAAGATCTTAAACCCTAACTCTATGAGGTTGACAGAACTGCTAAGTGGAAAGGAAATTGTTATCCTCAATTGTACAGCTCTGATAGGCTTCACTAGTAACATGTACTCTTAGTTCCCAAAGGTCCATTTCTCAGTCATTAATAGCCAAGAACTTGAGGAAATTTGAAAAATCCTGATGTAGGAATATGTATCAATGATTTTGGCAAATTCAAAAATGGAAACTGAAAAGATGCAAGCATCACTTGGCTCTGTGGACATGACTTACGAACTAGAAGTTCATTATTTTAAAGTAACCATGAATGAGCATAAAAGCAGAGGAAAGGATTTTAGGAAAAAACCTACTCTCATCCTCAGCATTGTTACCAATACTATGTTACTTATCGTCATTATTAGAGAATCCATAAGGGATATTAGAAAATATTTCAAACTCAATAGTATCAAATATACAGACATTTTTCAAAGATACATGAACAGCCAATAAGAACATGAAGAAGTGTTCAAAATCATTAGTCATCAAGGAAATGAAAATTAAAACAAGATACTATTAAAAGCCACCAGAATAGCACATTAAAAATATTGATAACAAATAATAACAAAGCTATAAAACAACCAGAATTCTCATGTGTTGTTGGTAGTAATGCAAAAATGGTAGATTCATTTGGGTAAAAGATCTGACAGTTTCTTATAAAATATAAACCAACCTATGTAACCTCATAATTTCACATCTATAACATGTTCATTATTCCATAAAAGAAATCCTGTACCATTTAGCTATTACCCCCAGCCCCCAGCCTTAGTCAACCACTAATCTATTTCCTATCTCTGTATTTACCTGTTCTGTATACTTCCTATTAATGGAATCATATAAACATATGGTCTTCCTTCTGTTGGCATAATGTGTTCAAGGTTCACCCATGTGTAGCATGGATCAGTACTTTATGGCTTTTCATATTTTCACAGACAAGTAACATTCTATTGTATGGGTATATTATATTTTTTGTCTATCAATTGATGGAACATATAGATTATTTCCATTTTAAGCTATTACAAATAATGTTGCTATAAATAATATATGTACATGTTTTTGTGTGGACACAGGAATGGAATTGCTAAGTCTAATGGGAATTTTATGCTTACCTTTTCAAAGAACTGACAGATGATTTCCTAAATAGGTTGTACCATTTTACATTCCCACTAGCAGTGTACAAGGGTTCTGACTCCTCTATGTCCTCACCAGCCATTGTTGTGTCTTTTTTATTATGGCCACTCACTCTTGTGGGTTTTTTTGTTGTTGTTGTTTTTTACGGTACTGGGGATTGAACTCAGGAGATTCTACCTCCGAACTATACCCCCAGCCCTATTTTTTTTATTCTTTATTTTGAAACCCAGTCTCACTAAGTTGCAGAGTGCTTCACTAGGTAGCTGAGGCTGGCCGCGAACCCAGATCCTCTGGTCTCAGCCTCCCGAATGCTGGAATTACAAGCGTGCGCCACCACACCCGGCTCACTCTTGTGGTTTTGAAGTAGTGGTTTCATCATTATTTTACTTTGCATTTCTGATAAGTAATGAGATTGAGTACCTTTTCATGTCGTACTGTCCATTTGTGGATTTTCTTGGATAAATCCTTTTGACTAATTTTTTTTATTATTATTGAGTTATAAAAGTTCTTTACACATTCCAAATATAAGTTCCTGGTCAGATATATGATTTGCAAATATTTCCTCTCATTCTGCCAGCTGTCTTTCCACTTTCTTGACAGTGTCTTTTGAAGCATGAAAATTTGTAATGTTTATTAAGTCTAATTTATCTATTTTTTAACTTGGTAGATTATGCTTTTGGTGTCATACCTAAGCTACTACCATTGCCTGATCCAAAGTTTATGTCTATGTTTTCTTCTAAGAGTTATTGTTCTAGCTGTTACATTTAGGACTATGGCCCACTTTGAGTTAGTTTCTTAATATACTATGAAGTAGGGTTCCAACTTCATTATTTTGCATGTGGACATCTACTTGTCCCAGAACGTTCTCATTTACTGAAAAGACGATTCAGAGATTTGACATTTTTTCAAGATTTTTCCATATCCAACATAAAATGAGGAACTGTCAGCCAGCCTTTCTGACATCCTAAACAAACAATGGCAATCACTTATTAAGTCAGTTTACACATCAACAAATTAATAACTATAGGCAAAAACACAAGACTTAATTACTAATAAAACGTACTAGTAACTTCATTTAGGGAAACTTATCTTAAATATATAGTTTAAAGAAAGAAAACCATGTAATTTGTAATATAGAAAAAATGACTGCATATTAGATGCCAACCAACAGAAAAATAGTTGAATAAAATTGTTATTTTCATTAAACTGAGTATATGTAACTAATTTTAAAGTCTGTAGTCATATAAAAACATTGTTAATTTTCAGAAGCAGGATACAAAATTATATGTATGCTCTATACCTGATTATAACTTTTAAAATTTCACAGGCATAAAAAATGTAAATATGTTAAAAATTATTGGTAATGTTCTCCTGTGGTTTCTAAACTTTCTGTAACTTTTTAGAATGAAATCCACAATTAGGTAAGATGTTCATACCTATGTCACTTTACATGAAAAATATACTTACTGTGATGATGCCAATTAGTTGTGTATAGAAGAGTCCAGTTATTCCAACTAACATAGTAATGCCCATAAATGCAGCTAGTCTCATTATAGCCAATTCATGTCTAACAACAAAGAGGTCCTGTAAAGAAAAAGGAAGAGAAAGTCTCAGAAACAATTCAAAGAGTTGCTTATTTTGCAATAATAATCAAGATTTGAGCCATAACACCCCCCTCCCATTATCTTAAAAGAACTACCTCCTTCTCTCTTTTGAGTTTGTTCTACTTCATTTAACACTGTTCTCCAGGGCACAGCTTTATATCTTAAGATTTTTTTTTAGACATAGTACCCTCCGAATTGAAAAACTGGAGCAAATGTTATCAAAATCACAAGAACTCATTTGCTATTCAAGATCTTTACTACTTAGTCAGTGTCATGGAATGAACTGTGTCCACCCAAAGCACATACACTGAAGTCCTAACTCCAGGCTAGTTATATATATCCTGATTCTGTCCACTAATATTTTGCATAAGAGTTGTTCATTTATATTCATAATCAGACTAATTTATAATTTTCTTTCTTCGTAGGTTATGTATCCATGATATGCTATACACATAAAATGAATGGGGGGATTACCTCCTTCTCTATTCTTTGGAGGAGTTTGTATAACTGAGGTTATTCTTTCCTTTCATATTTCTTAAAACTCACTGGTCAACCTGTGAGTATTCACAAACAGGAAGATTTTAACTACTTACTTATGATTATAGGACTACTTATATTTCCAATTTCTTTCTGAAGCAGTCTTCTTCTTATAACTATGTTTGTGGATTAGGAAATTCAATCACACAAATATGTCAACTATTCAAATTGATCTACAGAATTAATATAATCTTTAAAAAAGTACTTGACTGGCAGGAACTTTCTGTTTTGGTTTGTAGAAATTACTAAGCTTGCCCTAATAAAAGAATAAAATAAATTACTAAGCCATTCCTAAATTTCATAGGGGGAAAAAAGAATAGCCTAATAATCTCATATGAAAAGAACAATGTGGAGGGTTCTGCTCCACTGAATGCATTTTCAACAGGGCCAGTGTCACCTCCTTGCTATGTCCTAAACATATCCAGCAAATTTTTCACTTAAAAAATTAACTTAGAAAGTTTTTATTCTTTCCAGAAAACTCTCCAGATATCCATATGCTTATTCTCTCATTTCCTTCCTGCCTTTGCTTAAATATCACCTTATTAAAAAATTTTTTCTGAGCCGGGCGTGGTGGTGCATGCTGTAATCCCAGCATTCGGGAGGCTGAGACCGGAGGATCCGGGTTCGCGGCCAGCCTCAGCTACCTAGTGAGGCACTCCACAACTTAGTGAGACTCGGTTTCAAAATAAAGAATAAAAATAGGGCTGGGGGTATAGCTAGGAGGTAGAATGCCCCTGAGTTCAATCCCCTGTACTGCAAAAAAAAAAAAAAAAAAAATTTCTGGATCAAATTATAGAAAATCTCCTTGCCCTATTTCACTTTTCCCATAGTACTTGTCTCCATCTGATATATGACTATTATTTGTATTTATTGTCTGTCTCTCTGAGCAGTAAATATATGTCCTGAAAATGATGATTTTGAGGGTAGTTGCCTACTTGTTCAATGATGAGGACCTGTATCTTAAACTGAGGTCTAGCTCACAGAAGGTACTCAGTAGGGAATGAATGAATGATACTGGACAAAAAAACAGTCTCCTCCCCTAACATATGACGAGACAGAGATGATTACCTACAAAGACTATTTCACAGGTGCAACAGAAGAAACAAAAAAAAAGTAACAACAGGCAACATGAACACAGACAAACAGCACAGGAGAGGGGCACTTACATAATATACCTAGATCTCTATCTGGTAATCTTTTGGAATGATACTTGAAATTTCAAAGACGTTATGAAACTACACAGTGGCAACACAGATAAATGAAAATAAACCAAGAGACAAGTTTGGCTATTTAGGGTCTAGCAAATATTCTTCCAATACTTGTTTTGTGAATGTCTTAAATAATTTCTTCTTATAATCTTGTCTTCTATACTAGACTCAATCCAAATTCTAAGATTATATCCTATACTTTATCATTTCTAATAACTGTACTTTCAATACAATTGCAGTTTCAAGTACACCACCCTCTGAATCCCTCCTCCTACCTCCTTTCATGCTAACTCCCTGTAGACCATTAATTCTAAAAAATTCTCAGCCTCAGTGGTACCTCCAATTTGTTGATCCAACCATCATTTCATGGTTTGTTACTGACTCCCCCCAACATATTTATTCAATGCCTATTTGTTCATATTCCACAGTCAACTGTTAAAATTTCTCTTTCAATATGCAATCAACTTTCTTCACTCTCTCACCATTCTCCTGCTTCTCTGGCTGCTCCTTCTTAGTTGCCTTTCTTGTTCCCCTCAACTTTCATAGGGCTTGGTCTCCAGACCTTTATTCTACTCTATCTATACCTACTCTCAAGGAAATTTCCAATAAAGTGCATAGTTTAAATACCATCTTTATGCTAAAAGCTTCTAAGTTTACTAATCTAAATCAGACCACTCAAGTGAAATCCAGATTCCATATCTAACTACCTAGCATCTCTTCCTGATGTCAAATAGATACTCAAAGTAAACATGTGTAAAACCATAATCTTTACCTTCTTTCTAAAACCTCCTCTTCCCTCAGGTTTCCTCATCTTAGTATACAGTATCTGCACACTTCCAGTTGTCCAAGCCCTGAAACTCTGAAATCATCCTCAGCTTTTCACCTTTTTTCTCATGCCTCACATCCAAATCATCACCACATCCTGTTAGCTCTTCAAGCGCTACTGGACACTTCTGACACTCTCACCACTAACGTAATCAATCACTCATGCTTGGACTGTATGTGAATAGCCTAGTAACTGGCCTTCAGACTGTCATCATGGTCCCTCAGTCTATTCTTCATAGTAATCCGATTTTCTTTCTAAAATGTAGATGAGATTGCATAAGTCTACACAAAACCTTCCAAAAGCTCCCAAAGTCCCAACCATTAAACTTGTTAACAAAGCCAAGTCTCCAGCTCCCAACACATTCCTCAGCGCTCTCCACCCATCTCTTATTTCTCTCTTCCCAATTCACTCCACTGAAGACCTCACTGGTCTCCTTATCATTCCTCGAAATCCAAAAAGCTAAATATGTGTTTCGGCAATTTATCCATTCTTCAGTGATCACAATAAGTAAATGAACTTGTAGGTATAAAGAAAACCAAGATTTTTTTTTTTGTGTGTGGTACTGGGGATTGAACTCAGGAGCGTTCTACCTCCGAGCTATACCCCCCAGCTCTATTTTTTATTCTTTATTTTGAAATCGAGTCTCACTAAGTTGTGGAGTGCCTCACTAGGTAGCTGAGGCTGGCTGCGAACCCGGATCCTCCGGTCTCAGCCTCCCGAATGCTGGGATTACAAGCGTGCGCCACCACGCCCGGCTAAACCAAGATTTTTTAAAAGCATAAAATATTTTTCAAATAGCAAAAGTAGTCAGGATTCTTTAATAATGATTATAGGAAAATATTTAAATAAATTATAAAGATATAACATTTATATCTTTATAATGTTCAAAGCTACCTGCAAGCAAGTCTTCTGGCTATTTCTATTCATGTTAGCCAAAAGCCTGGGAGTGAAGGTCTATGGAACAGTTCTGACATCAAATTCTAGCACCACTATTAGACATGAACCAATTAGAATAATAATAAGGTGTATTCTTAGCAGAAGAGTTGGCTGGGCTACTGAGCACTATTCATTTCCTCCCTGATTGTTGGCAGCACGTCCTTTACTGAAATCTTTTCCTCTCTTCCTCCTCCATCACCCCTGCTCTCATAGCCTCAAGCACAGTTAATATTATTTTTGCCCTTCACATAAAATAAGCAAAAAAAGAATCAATTAGAAATTGTCTAGATCTATTTCACCTAAGAATAATTTGAAAGGTACATTAGAACTAAAGTGATATGCCACAAATGATTAACAGCCACTGATTATTTATTTTTAAAAAAGCTTGTGTTTTCTCATATATAGTAGTAGTAATCTTTGTCTACAATATCTGATTGCCAATAGGTATATGTTTTTAAAATACTTCTAACATACCATATGCCTTTAGAAAACATATTGTACAGTCTTTATATTAGACAAAATACTAAAACTGTGCTAGCTCAATAACAAATGAAAACATCAAGATATGAATCTATCAATCAGGAAGTTCACTGATCAATCTTCGAAGAGCAGATTTTGTGACACTTTACTATTTTCAATCTGTACAATTTTTATTTTAAAATGGGACAATAGTATTGCTTTAAATTGTTCTTCAGGGAAAAACGTAAGAAGCAGTTGCAGCTGCTACCATATCAGGAACATGATTTAAAGACAGAGAGAAGCTGGGTGTGGTGGCGCACGCTTGTAATCCCAGCATTCGGGAGGCTGAGACCGGAGGATCCGGGTTCGCGGCCAGCCTAAGCTACCTAGTGAGGCACTCCACAACTTAGTGAGACTCAGTTTCAAAATAAAGAATAAAAAATAGGGCTGGGGGTATAGCTCAGAGGTAGAACGCTCCTGAGTTCAATCCCCAGTACAGCAAAAAAAAGGACAGAAATCAGCCCAAATCACACCTCTAGTAAATGGTTATTCTTTGACTAGACAAGTTTTTGAATCCCTCTGAATCTTAATCACCTAACCTATAAATATGAAATGTAAACAATACTATTTATACTCTTAGGGACATTTCAAAAGAATAAACATTTACACTAATCCAAATAATATACAAATCCAGATTAAAAAAACAGTAAAAATCAAGAAATATGTGACTAATAAATATTCAGAGACCAACATATAATAAACTTAAGAAAGTAAGCCGGGTGTAGTGATGCATGCCTGTAATCCCAGTACTTGGAAGACTGAGATAAGAGGATTGCAGGTTCAAGGCCAGGCTCAGTAACTTAGCAAGAATTGGTTTCAAAACAAAAATAAAAAATAAAAAGAACTGAGAGTTCACTCAGAGGCAAAATGCCTCTGAATTCGATTTCTAGTCCAAAAAAAAAAGTACTTTCTTTAATATAGTGATACTTTCCTTTCTATTTAATTAAAAAGCTGCAATTTTTCTTCTATTGATTTTGTTGAACAATGACTAATTATTATAATTCAATAATATAACAAATAACTAGAATTTTCCTTATGAATATTTAGCTATGTGAAATAATCAAATATAGACCTTGGCCAAAAATGAAGGTTCATTTTGTCCAATATCCATCTATTTTATTCAATTAAAATGCCAACTCTACGAGTTTTTAAATCCTTTCAATAATTTTCATTGCAATAACTACTTAAAGTAAGACATTAGTTTCAAGAGGGTTTTAAAGTACAATCTAACATTATACTGGCATAATAAACACAAATGAAAGTCAAATGAATTTAATGTCTAACATTTTAAAAAACTTCTCCAAACTAATATTTATTGACTTCTTGATCCTACCAAAAATGTTTCATTTATCCCCACTTATTTAGAAAAATTATTCAAGTTTCAGAAAATTTATAAATATTCATTTATTTGCTTCTCACACTGCAAATATTGAAATTTTTAAATTATTGTTTTCAAAGAAGATAATATATACTATTCTTTTTAGGTTCACAGGCATTCCTTAGTATAAAACTTAGAATAGAAATCAATATTTACACCTTAAAAAAATAAGTCCTAGCTGGGCATGGTGAATACCTCTAATTCTAGTACTTGGGAGACTAAGACAGGAGGATCACAGGATCAAGGCCAGCCTCAGCCTTGACTCTCCTAGGGAGAGTCTGTTTCAAAATAAAAAATAAAAAGGGCTAGATGTATAGGTTGGGGGTAAAATGCCCCTGGATTCAATCCCCAGAACCAATAAATAAATGAGTAAATAAATAAACCTTAAATTTGGGCACTGATTCATGATGAGCTACAAACTCCTTACTGCCTACACCTCTTACTCCTTCTTCAACAAAGGATATAGTCAGGTATTTCCTTAAAACTTCACAAAGTAAAAAATGTGAATCTTTGAACACCCATGACATATGGATATCTTATTTTATTTTTTCAGTACTGGAGATTGAACCCAGGGGCATTTTACTTCCGAGCTACACTCCCAGCCCTATTTTTTATTCTTTATTTTGAAATAGGGTCTCATTCAGTTGCAGAGAGCCTCACTAAGTAGATGAGGCTGGCCGCAAACCCGGATCCTCCTGTCTCAGCCTCCCAAGGATATTTTTAAAGTAAAGATTATGAAGAAACCTAAAGGGCTAGGAGAGTAGCTCTGCGGTAAAGTGCTTGCCTGGCATGTGCAAGGCTCTGTGTTCAATCCTCAGTACCAAAGGGGAAAAAAAGAAATCTAAAACCATTAAAGCATTCTAAAAGATGGAGGATTACAAAGAAATTAATGTAATCCAGCTCAGAAAGAGTTCTCCTGAAAACAGAAAGTGAAAAAAGAGAAATGGAAAATCAGACTTCCAAACTGCTCATTTCCCAGAATTTGTGAATAGCCTGCCTTCTTTCAACTTTTTCCCACAAGTAGAACCATAATATAACAGCTTCTTTTGAATGCAGGTTAAGTATCATTACGACAATAGTGAAACACATCTAATTTTTGTTTTGCTTATTTAGAATAAACACTTTCACCTTAAACAAATAACATCTAAGAGTTGTTAACACTTTCTTTTCAAACCCAGAAGAAAGCATTCAGCTTTGGAATTTAAAGATGGGCTAGGAAAGATACTATGCTGCCATCTATCTATCTGAACGGGTATAAAGAAAACGCATGCTAAAGCCTTCACTTCAGTGTGAGTAACAGAATGTAGGGTCAAAGTCCAAAGCCTACTTCAACTGCATCTTATTCCCACAAGAAAGATGTACAGTCATCATTAACACAATCTCCAAAAACACTTGGGGATACTTGGGGATCTTAACTTATTATCTCAAATAACAGAAATGGTAGCAAGGTGAATGAATGGGGTTTTTGACACTATCTGGCCAGCTTTACCTCAAAATCAAGAGCTGAATATAGTATTTTGTTTTAGGGTAAAATAAAAACAGACACAAAGAAGATTTATCAAAAAAAATACTGAGGGGATAAATTTATTTGAAGAATATTCCATTGCAAAACTTTTTTAATATCAATGGTAATGATGGTGACTTTTATATTGAAATTAATGGTAATTTTTCTACCCTTATTAAAAGAAAAACATGGTCATCTTCAAGAGAACTTTGAAAGAAAGGACGATGTTATATTATTTAGCCTTAGAAAATTTTGCAAGACTGTTAATATTTTAGAACAGATTTAGCCTTAAATCCAATTATTTCAATTGTTGCCTCAAGTCTTTGTTGTCTTCTTGTCCAGCAATGATTTCCCTCATCATTCCCTTTGGTTACTTTCTATCTTACTTATGAAGTCTGTCACAATTCTAATTCCTTGCAGTATAATAGTTTTCAAACTTCAAGTCATAGAAGTTTTGCCCTGCACAACCCCATAGGACACCGAGTACACTGATTATGACATGAGCGCTGCCTCCTGGAGTTGTGCAATTAGGCGGCAATGATTAGCGACACCTGAGAAGAAATTTTTAAACAGTGCTATTGACATTGATACCTACGAGGGAATCATTTGTAAGAGATCAACACTCCCACCAAGAACACTATGGAAAGCCAGATATGATCTAATTACTTAATAAACAGCTGTTGCAAGATACTGGAACACAGCCAAACTAGCCAGAACTTAAAAGACTAAGATCCCAGAGAGAATAGAAATACATTAAGTTCGGCCCTACATTCTACACTGCTTTTTATCTTGGGCTAGCAAAATGGTTTAGATTTAGACTGCCCCCCTCCCCAGTCCTCATAGAAACAAGCAATATTGGAAGTAAGGCTTGGTTGCTAAGTAGGGGGTCTGCGGGTGTGGCCTTGTGGATTTCTCCTCCCCTGCTCTCGTTTCCCGCGTCTGTGATGTGAGAGCAGAGCCCACGCTCTCCTTCTCTCCACTTCTGGCTGCCATGTCCTGAGCTCAGCAGACCCGGCCTCACAAAAACTATGAGCAAATAAAATCTTCCTCTAAGTTGTGTAGTCAGTTGCTTTGGATCACAGCAGTGAGGATAGAGACTAAGATAGCCAGGGAAACAAGAAGAGAGCACAGTCTACCATAAACACCTGCATTTTTCAGTTGAGACACCTGAAGATACAGGAGTAAAGGCAAACTGGAAGTAGTCCTTCACAAAAACAAACTCAGTAATCATAAATCCTTACAAAATATCAACAAACATCCTCTTCCAAAGAACTAATATATTAAGAACAATGTCATTATTCAGCACTAGAAGCATTCTTGTATATCCTATACAAAAAAAAAAAAAAACCAAAAAACAAAAACTACACAGTAAACCAAATCATATCTGGAGTTAGAATAGATCAACCAGATCTTCTTATAAGTTACCATACAAACTGGTGGCACAAGCCTATAATACCAGTACTTGGGAGGCTGAGGCAGGAGGATTGCAGGTTTTAGGACAGCCTCACAACTTAGTGAGACTGTTTCAAAGTAAAAAATAGAAAGTGCTGGGGGTATAGCTTGGAAATACAATGTCCCTGGGTTCAATTCCCAGTACCACAAAAAAAAAAAAAAAAAGATAAAATAAAATAGAGTAAGTTGTCATATAAAATGCCTAGAATCCTATAAAAACTTATCAGGTGTACCCAAACACAAGACCAAATATCTGGAAACAAAGAAGGTTTTTAAAAAGTCAACAGAAACACACAAAGAGATCTCAAAATTAAAGTTATTAGATACAGACATTAAAATGTTCAAGAAATTAATGACAAAATGGAAAATCTCACCTGAGAAGTGATATATGAACAAGACTATCAGGTGGAAATCCTAAAATAAAAGATAATTGGATTAAGAACTCAGTAAATCAGAGCCAAAAAGCTGATTAGTAAATCAGAAGATAGGCCAGTAGAAAATATCCAGACTGAACCACAGGGGGTGAGGGGGAAGGGAGGAAATACAGAAAAGAACTAAAAGTCAGGCAGTACAATGAGACCTCCTATAATATAATTAAAATCCAAAAATAGCACAAGAAAAAGTTGGGTAGAAAAAGTATTTAAAGTGATATAGGTCAAGAAGTTTCTGTAACTTAAGAATGTCATTTGAGCTACAAATTCAAGAAGTTACATTAAATATCTAACAGGAAAAATGCAAAGAAAACAACTCTGGAGCACATCACAGAATTACAGAATAACTCCTAACATGTAAAGATTTTGTACAATCATAAAAGCCGCTGGAGAAAAAGATATTATTTAAATGGAGTAACAAGACCAACAACTGACCTTACAGCAGAAACCACAAGACAGGAGAATAGCATTTTTAAAAACTGAAATCAACTGTCAATCTATAATTCTGTGCCAACCAATAAATCCTTCAAAAACAAAGAGGAAATATACACTTTCAGTATATGAAAACTGGGAGAATTTGTTCCAGCAGACTTCAAATAAAAGGCAGAAAAAAAATCCCAGAGGCTCAGAAATTTATGAAGTCGTGAAAGACTAGGAAAAGCACGAATATATAAATAACTCAAAATTAATAATGACCATATGTAATAAATGCATTGTAATATATAACGTATAAGCAACACCAACAATGTTTTTTTTTGCCACATGATTTAGTTTATCTATTTCATACCAAACAATACCAATAAAGACAATGGTACAGGGTATTCTATGGCTACTGTATTCATTATATAGGTAATGGTCACCATCCAACTTATATTAGACCTCTTGAATAAAATCAAGAAAGAATATTTTCCTATCTGGGAAAACTATTTCTGAAAAAAGAGTAAAATAAAAAGCAACATCAAAAGAGATGATATTTTTCAAAATTGAAAATTCCAAAATTGCCAAGAAAAGGAGAAAAAATGAAAACAAAGACTATATAGGTCAAATAGAAAATAAATAGGAAGCTGATAGAATTACATTAAGTAAAAATGGGCTAAATATTTCAATAAAAAGACAATGATTACTAGATTTTTTTAAAAAAAAACTGAATATCACCTATCTAGAAGCAACATAAGATTTAAGAATAAAAAAAATTTTATAGTAAAAAGTTAGAAAAAAGACACATTATAAAAACACTAACCAAAAGAAAGCTGATATAACTAAACTAATAAGGGAGGGGGGTGTTAAGGTAAGAATCATTACTACAGAAAAGAGGCTATTTTATAATGATAGAAGAATTAATCTATCATGAAGACATAACTCTAAGTTTGTGTATGCCTAGTTGTATTGCTTCAAATCTCAACATCTAAATCAATAAATGACTAGAATTCATTTCAATGTATATGACATTCATTCTGCTTCAGATCTGGAGAATAATTTGGGTTATATAAATTATAAAATACTTTCTCTAACGTCAGTTATAATTCTGGTCCTAGAATCTAGCTTTACTTTAGAAAATTTAGTTAGAAATACTGAGAATAAATATTCTAGCTTTATGTGTTTAAATTTGCTTGATAAAATTGTTTTTTCTTATGCTGGGCAATACTATGGTAAATCTTTCTTTTCCATAAGCCTAACTTGATAAAATATATGAACCACTTCATTCATTTAGAGAATATATCACACACAAGATTAAAAAATATTGATTCCTCAATAGGATACAAAAGTATCTTAGAAATGTCATAACAAACTCTTTGATTTCCATTTCATTACCCCTAACGAAAAATGTCCAACATAATGTAACAAGAAATGTCTAAGTCTTAGGCTACCAGAACAGTATCTGCTTACCATGGCTAGACATAAATGTTAGATCCCCGGAATTACTTATAAGTTACTGCTTATTATGAAAGTAGCTATATTATAACCCATATGATCTGACTATTTTTCATTTAGTAATACATTGAGTAACATATCATGACTGGAAAAAATAATCCACATTGCTTAAAAAATTAATTGCTCTAAGGGAAAATCTGATTTGAGCTTTTGAAACCCAATTTGTACTAACTTTTTATATATTTTCTTCCTGGTATTTTTAATCTTTTAGTAAACTTTGACTACACTTTTTTCAACACTCAGTATACACACATACACACACACACGTGTGTGTGTGTGTGTATATATATATATATATATATATATATATATATATATATATATATGTAGGTAGATATATTCAAATATCACCATAATCAGTTTCTCCATTTAAAAGAAAAAGTGATTCTTTCTTCTAATTGGTGTTAATTCATTTCCATCTTTCATTTTAAAAAGGCAGTTTATAATTTCAAATGACTTTATCCTTAATTTTTAATGTATTACTATTACATCCTTATTTGATTTTCAGAAATCTTAATATGTCACAAATCTCCCAGTAACAATGTTAAATGGTCTGTACAATTTTTATTAAAATTAATAAGCCAAAAAAAAAAACCTGTTTTCTTCTGAGGGCTTTCACGAAAATGAAATATAAAATGAATTGCTAGTATATACCAGATATTTTTTACATATATTATCATATTTAATCTCATTACTGTTCACATTTTTCAGGAGAATAAATTACAAATCAAAGAAGTTAAACAGCCTGTTGCAGCTTACATATAAGAAAATCCAGGCTTTAATCCTCAGTTTGTCTGTTTACAAAGCTAAGATCTTCCATTGTCAAGGGCAGGCAAACTTAATATAAAGAATCAGATAGTTAATTTGCTGGCCATGATAGGTTTTGCTGGCTATACAGTCTGTGTCACAACTACTCAACTCTGTTGTAGCACAGAAGTAGCCATAAATGATAATAAACAAATGAGAATGGCTGTTTTCCACTAAACCTTTAAAATACTTAAAATTTGGGTTGGGGTACTGGGAATGGAACCCAGAGGCAGTCTACCTCTGAGCTACACCTCCAATCCTTTTTGTGTGTGTGTGAAATAGGGTCTTACTAAATTGCTGAGGTGGCCTCAAATTTGCAATCCTGTCTCAGCCTTCCAAGTACTGGAACTATAAGCTTGTGCCACAGCACCTGGCTCAAACACTTAAAACTTACAGAAACACTTGACCGAGTGCTACTTTTAACCCAAGACCTTTAGTTTGCCAATTCATGCATTATACTACAATGCATTCACTCTTAAAGGTCTGTAGTTTTTCATACCACCACATTTCCTTTTTCTTTTACTTTAAAAAAACTAAAACCTTAATCTTACCAGGTAATCTTATTTATTTTTGGATTAGGCTCAATTATAGGAAAAGGTTTACTTGTAGGACTCTTAAAAATTCTAACATAAATACCAATTGTGCCAGAAATTAATCTATAAATAGGATGAAAAATTTCTGAAATGCAAGTACAAACATGCACTGTATTCTCAGTGTGAAAATATCATTTTTATACTTTTATTGGTACATTATAGTCTCAGATCTAATGTAGTTCACAATGATAGTGACATACATGCACACAGCACTTGGTGAGTTTTCCCCTGGCTCACTCCCCACTCTCTCCTTCCCCAAACAAGATACTGAGATTGTCACTAGTACTCTCACAAGTATATATAATGTTAGTGAAGTGTTTCCTTCATTAATTTTCCCTCTCTCTCTCTCCACCCACCCTCCCCAAGACCATCACCCTTGCTCCAGTAGGGTTTCTCCCCCATTATCATAAAGTCCTTCTTATATCCCAATTATTCTCTAGCTTCTGCATATAAGAGAAAACATATGACCTTTCACTTTCTGTGAAGAGTAGCCTTTTCAACAAATGGTGTTGGGAAAACTGGTTATCCATTTGTAGAAAAACTGAATTAAATCCCTACTTCTCACCCTGCACAAGAGTCAATTCAAGATGACTGCACAAGAGTCAACAGGTAGAATCTTCCTTAATAAGACTGCCAAAGCTCAGGAAATTAAAACAAGAACTAATAAACGGGATGGCATTAAACTAAAAAGTTTCTGCTCATCAAAGGAAACCATGAAGAGTCTAAAGAGAGAGCCTACAGAATGGGAGAAAATTTTTGTCAGCTATTCCTCTGATAGAGGACTAATATCTAGAATATAAAAATTACTTAAAATACTGAACACTAAAAATAATAATAACCCAATCAAGAAATGGGCAATTGAACTAAACAGACACTTCACAAAAGAAGAAATACAAATGGGCAATAAATGCATGAAAAAATGTTTAACACATTAGCAATCAGGGAGATGCAAATCAAAACTACACTGAGAATCCATCTAACCCCAATTAGAATGGCAATCATCAAGAAGTCAAACAAAAATAAATGCTGGTGAGGAAATAGGAACTTTTCTACATTGTTGGTGGGACTGCAAATTAGTTCAGCCTCTGTGGAGATTCCTCAGAAAAAGAAATGGATCTACCATATGATCCAGCTATTCCACTCCTAAGCATCTTTTCAAAGGAACTGAAATCAAGATATTATAGTAACACATGCATATCCATGTTTATAGCAGTACAATTCATAATAGCCCAATTATGGAACTAACTCAGGTGTCTATCAACATATGAATGGATTACAAAATTATGGGATATACGCACAATGGAATTCTACTCAGCAATAAGGAAGAATAAAATTATGTCAAACATATTTAAAATTTTCTCTTTTCAACTTTTTGAGTTATTAGTATCTAATTTTAATTGTTCAATCTATATTTAATAAGTATAATCAAAAGGCTCCATTAACAACCAAAGAGCAACAGCAAATATTCTTTCAATTATTCAAAATCATCCTGTATACTACAATGATCCAAATACACAGAACTGAAGACTTTCTTTCTCTCCATTATTCTAAAATTCAACTGTATTTATCATCACAAAATGTTTTTACATACATAAAAATATTTAAACAGTATAAATAGGAAAGAAAAATATCCTTTCTCCACTAGAAGTTTTCTTCCCTTTCTCTCCCTTCCTTGCACTCTCACCTGTACAAATGCATAACTTTGTCTCTTTTTCAGTTACACACACACACACACACACACACACACACACACACACACACACAGTATTTTTAAAAACATAATGTGAACCCAAATAAAATGGAAAGAATAACAATAAAGAAAAACATAGAAGATCAGGTTCAAATCCCAGTTCTACAATAAAAACCAGCTGAATAACCACTTCCTTGCGTATGCCTTCAATACCCTATTTAATCCCTATTAGTCTCTGCTTTCTCCTATGGGTGTTGTGAACATTAAAGTGAGACAGAAAATGAGATGCACACAACACAGTGTGGATATACAGTCAGGGAATCAAAAATTCCAGTTGCTGCCATCACTACACCTCCTCCTCTATCACTATTTTAGGCAAATTTTAACATCTACTGTACTTTCTCTACAGAATAGGGAAATTGTTGCCTCAAATTGTATAAATATAAGGATAATTCTTTAAAACATTCTGAAAATTCACCTTATTATTGTTGAAAGTCAGAGGTGGAAGAAGTCCTTTTTCTCAAGAACTTAAATGTTCCTTTGAAAACCTTTATAAAATTAAACTAATTCTGTTTTTATTCCTGAAAAAATAACACTTTTTCTTATGTTTCCCATTATTTTAGGTATTTTAAACCAAGGTATATATACTGAAAGATCTAATATGCTGCTTTTCTTTTTTTATACTTGTACCAGTGCTAATATTATAGACTTACATCATATTATGTTAGATAGTGACATAATGCACACAGCACTTGGTGAGCTTTTCCCTGGCTCCCTCCTCACTCTAATATGTTGCTTTCTAAAGAAAGCCATTCAACATTAATCATCAGATATGATTAAAGGGAATATCTGAGTAAGGTATACTTCTTCAATTCCAATATATTTTTAAATTTGCCAATTTGGGGTTTATCTTTGTTGTTTTTGTTTTTATTCTTCTGTACTTAAAGGAATCACAATGTTAATAACTGTGTGCTATAACTGCTCTAACATTAGTGGATATAAACATTTCTTACCAAATTACGCTTTTTTAGTGGAAGAAAATAATAATAGTGGCAGAAAGAAAACATCAGTGCGTAGCAAGTAAGAAGTTCAGTGTAGAAACACAACTGTAGAAAAAGCCAATGATTATCTTCACCAACACAATTGTTAATCCTGAAGAAAAAAAATGAAAAGAAACAATATTTTAACTTTAATAAGATTTTTCATTTCAGGATCTATAAGATTAAAAATAAACACATAACTTCATATATGCTTCATTTCATGGAGATATGCTAAAGCCTCTCAAACCTAAAAGCAAACTGTATGAAGAAAATAAATACATCCTCTTACACTGTAAAGTACTTTATGCTTTACAAAGAAAGTCCATATATATATATTTCATATTCCTCCTTCAACTCAGGAAGGCAGCTGAAGCAGGAAAGCAGGTGGTAGGTAGTCTCCCTGTGTCATTAACATGGAAACAGAAACAAAGGAGTTAAGCCACTAACCAGAGGATGTAGAGTTAGAAGAGAGAAGGGGGAAAAGGAAGAACCCTCTTCTAATACTGCTCTTCCACCAGAGATTTTGGCTGTGTGGAGCAATTTGAATACTTGCAAGTAAAATAGTTTCAACTTGCCACTTTGACATAACTGCCAAGTGTTCACAATCTTTATTATCCTTTAAAAATCTATCCCTGGAAGCCAGGCATGGCAGTGCATGCTTGTAATCACAGTACTTGGGAGGCTGAGACTGGAGGATCTGAGTTTGCGGCCAGTCTCAGCTATGTAGTGAGGCTCTCCGCAACTTAGTGAGACCATGTTTCAAAATAAAGAATAAAAAATAAGACTGGGTGGTATAGCTCAGAGGTAGAATGTCCCTAGGTTCAATCCCCGATACCTCAAAAAAAATCTATCCCTGAATGCTGAAAATAAAATGTATTCAAAACTACTTACAAGCTGGGCATGGTGGCGCACACTTGTAATCCCAGCATTTGGGAGGCTGAGACCGGAGGATCCGGGTTCGAGGCCAGCCTCAGCTACCTAGTGAGGCACTCCGCAACTTAGTGAGACCCTGTTTCAAAATAAAGAATAAAAAATAGGGCTGGAGATGTAGCTCGGAGGTAGAATGCCCCTGAGTACAATCCCCAGTACCGCAAAAAAAAAAAAAAAAAAAAAAACTACTTACAAAGACTTAGAGCTATACTTCTACCAATGTAAGAGTGGAGCCTAACCAGGAAAATGAATTGATGTTATAATCCCAAATTTGTCAATGCTAAAGTAAGCTGAGTGTTTTATTGTTCTAAAGTTACTTGCATCTAAAATTTCAAACTATTTTGAAATTTATACTGTATATTTTCCTTACTCGCAATATCTCAGCATTACTCTATTAGGGAATGCAATCATGACAATCACTAAACCTATATAAGTCTCTGTCTATACTTCTTTCCAACATCCTCCCTACTACTCCCTTTTTTACCTCCCTACTACTCTGAGACATTGAAAAAAACTGTGGAAGCAATAAGTCTAGAACCAGAGAAATCACCCCAATGTTAGAATTCAAGCTAAACAGCACTTTATTTGTTCACAAAGAAGCTAGCATTTACCTCTTAAAAATAAACAAGTATCATGCTGGGCGTGGTGGCGCACGCTTGTAATCCTAGCATTTGGGAGGCTGAGACTGGAAGATCCGGGTTCACGGCTAGCCTCAGCTACTTAGTGAGGCCCTCTGCAACTTAGTGAGACCCTGTTTCAAAATGAAGAATAAAAAGAACAGGGCTGGTGCTGTAGCTCGGAGGTAGAATGCCCCCAGGTTCCATGCCCAGTACCGCCAAAAAAAAAAAAAAAAAGTATCACTAGTCTCTACAAATACATTTCCTAGCTAACTGATTTTTAAATCTTTAAACTAGGCATTCTCTTGAAAGGAAGCATCGATAGCCAATGAAATTATGAACATTCACTATATTTTTAATCAGAAACACTACTATAAAAAGTGTTTGAGTTTTTCAGTGTGATTACTACTTATCTGAATCCATGTTTCACATAGCTCGTTTAATCTATTTTTACTGTGATTGCAAACATAGCTGAGGTTTAGAAAATTGCTTGGAGCCGGGCGTGGTGGCGCACACTTGTAATCCCAGCATTTGGGAGGCTGAGACCGGAGGATCTGGGTTCGCGGCCAGCCTCAGCTATCTAGTGAGGCACTCCACAACTTCGTGAGACTCGATTTCAAAATAAAGAATAAAAAATAGGGCTGGGGGTATAGCTCGGAGGTAGAATGCCCCTGAGTTCAATCCCCAGTACCGGAAAAAAAAAAAAGAAAATTGCTTGGGAATTAATCTGTTTAAATTTGACGCACAATTTTTAAGGACAAACTATGTCATATACTATACTCTCCTACTGATAGATTTAGACAATTTTTAACATTTTTATATAGTAACAAAATATATATCTGAAATGCTTTTACTTTTTCCTAATCTCAGGAAATTATCTTCTATTTAAGCAATCAGTTTATAGTAAAAGCCGAATTTCCAGTAAAAGTGGAAACAAAACAATTATCAAAAATAAGGGAACTTCTATATTTATCAGCAATGTAAAGCAAAGTTAAATTGTACTTTTCATTCAACTTTAAATAAATGCAGTTATAAATTAAAGAATCCTATTATGTAGTTAACTTTGTATATATAAATGCATGTGTATACAAACATAAATATATGTATATAGATATATTTATAAAGTGTTACACTATACCAGTTTAAATATTTATACAAAATTCAATGCTAGGAAAACAGAATTAAATACAATATCTTGTTCACAGATTTTTGTGACAGCTTTGAAATGAGATACAATACAGAATTCTAACAGCATTTGTTTTGAAAAATTTATTTTTCAACTGAACATTTTCTTTAAGTATTGCAAGAGAGCCCCCTATTGACCAAAAATATTGGCATATCAGTAGAATTGGCTAATTACCATTTACATACATCCAACAAGCACAAAATATTAATACCTATACCTAATACATAATACTTATAAAACCTTAAAGGGTAGAAGGGGATTATTATGGTATGTGAAATGTGTTGCTCTTTAGTTGAACAAGGAAAGGGGAATACAAAAAATGGGATGTATATGGTTTATTTCAATTTAAAAAATGCCATTTAAGTACTTCCTACATGTTAGATACTATACCAGCTGCTTTACACATTTTGCCTCATTTAACACAAGTGCCTCAGTCTTTTTGTACATTTGGGTGCATATCAATCATTAATTTTCTGCTCAAATCTCTCCTTGTTATCAAAGATAGGATCTCTGTGAAAAAAAAAATGACTGGAAGCTCACAGAATCATACAATCAAATAAATAAAGATATTTCCATCAAGAGATTGGGGGGAAGGAGTAGCTGGGGATTGAACCCAGGGGTATTCTATCTTTGAGCTACACTCCCAGGCCTATTTCATTTTTTTTATTTTGAAACAGGATCTCACTAAGTTGTGAAGGGCCTCTCTAAGTTGCTGGGGATGGCCAAGAACCTGCGATCCTTCTATTTTAGCCACCCAAGTACTGGAATTATAGGTGTGAGCCACCATGCTGGCTAAAAGATTTTTAAAAACTAATTCATTTATAAAACTTTTGTTTAAGCCTGCCAATACTAAGGAGTTTTTGGTTTGACTTCTTTTTTCTTAACCCGCTTTTTTGCCCTAAAAGTGAAATATTCTGTTCTTACCAAGGACAGTGATGATCCATTCTCCTCACACAGTGGCCACAGCGACTGCAGTGATGGGAACGCTTTGGTCTCATCAAATTACACTTGTTACATAATTCCCAGAACTCCCTTTCTAGAAGAAAATTAAAATCAATTTAACAAAGGCAAGTAAATAATGTTGAAATTCATAAACAACTGTTTAGAAGATTTTATAGAAAGTTGTCAATATATATCTCTAAGAGATTTTTCTTTTTCAAAGTCTCCAGTGTTTGCCATAACATTGCTGTTCTATTCTGTGCATGTTTTATTTTGTATGTTTCTAATTTTAAACGCTACAAAAATAAGACATTAGTGTTGCAGTCAAAGTAAGTGACAAACGATATAGTTGAGTTTGGGACATATTGCTAGAATATAAGTAAAATATAATAACAAAATCCTGAAGTCCAACAAAATCGTTACATTACAACAGAATTTGATTTAAACTCCAACATTCAGGTAAATGTTAGCATATCCTGAATGTGACCCTAGCACATGGCAGGTGGTCACGAAATGCTTGCAGAAGTATGAAAAGTTTAAAACTTTAAAAAATGAAAGATTCTAAATAAAAATAAAGAAGAAAATGGTATATAGTGTTTAAATTTCCAAAA
Organism: Graphiurus murinus; assembly: GCA_004027655.1. Lineage (NCBI taxonomy): Eukaryota > Metazoa > Chordata > Mammalia > Rodentia > Gliridae > Graphiurus > Graphiurus murinus. The sequence goes on from PVLC010002722.1 coordinate 72,694, forward strand.
CAATTCCCTATTTGAATTCCATTATTTTAGTTTTATAGTCCGGAGAAAAATCGACATATAGGAATTCAATGTAGTAAAATCATCAAAGAAACATTCTGGTATAAATGTCTCTGAAGAAATTAGTTAAGTACAAATAAAATCTATATCAAATTGTTCTGATAATATGAAAACTGAGAAATTATCCTTTACATTTGCAATTTCATTTTAAAAGAAAATCCTTTCATTTCATATTTATAGCTCTTATTTTAATGAAAATATATTATGTGAGAAAGCAACAACATTGAAGTTTAATTTAGATATAGTTAAGCTAGTATTATTTTACTGTAAGTAAAACTCATTTAATATATAACATATTTGGATGTCACAAACACATGATTTTTTCCCCACTTACCTCAATACTCCCAAACATCCCAGTGTTAAAACGTAGAATTCATACATTGCAAGGAATATAGACAGGAAGGAGACTACACAATGAGCTAATTTTCATGAAAAGGCAATGTATGAATTTTATGTTTGTAAATCAATTCTTTAAAATATGTTTTGGCCAGGCGTGGTGGCACTTGCTTGTAATCCCAGTACTACTTGGGAGGCCGAGACAGGAGGATTGCAGGTTTGTGGCCAACCTCAGCTACTTAGTGAGGCCCTCTGCAATTTAGTGAGACCTTGATTCAAAATAAAGAATAAAAAAATAGGGCCAGGGGTGTAGCTCAAAGGTAGAATGCCCCGGGTTCAATCCTCAGTATCACCAAAAAAAAAAGTGTTTTCAGTGAGAAGTCAGCATATAATATTCTAGGGAATAAATTATTTTACGCCCAAAATATTTAATCTTAAGAGAGCATTTGGCCACAATCAGAAAAGCCCTATAATTCTATAATCTAGACCACAGATTGGCAAACTACAGTCCATGGGTAAATGCAGTACACCACCTTTTTCTGTATGACCGAGGAGCTAAGAATGATTTTTATAACTTTCAATGATTGAAAAATAATATTTATGACCTTTCAAAAACCAGATGAATGGAATTGTTTTCTGGATTTCTTTTTCAGTTGATTTATGGTTGGCATATAAAAAGGCTTCAGATTTTTTAAGATTGATTTTGTATCTGGACACCTTACTGAATTTGTTTATCAGTTCTGTAAGTTTTTTGGTTGAGTTTGTTGGGTCTTCTAAGTATAGTATCATGTCATCTGCAAAAAGGGATAGTTTTAGTTCTTCTTTCCCTATTTTTACAACCCTTTGATTTCCTTCTCTTGCCTTATTGCTCTGGCTAGAGTCTCGAGTACTATATTAAACAGAAGAGGTGATAATGGACATCCTTGTCTTGTTCCTGTCTTTAGTGGGAACTCTTGCAGTTTTTCTCCATTTACCAATGGAGCAGAATAGAAGGTGCAGAAACAGACCCACAGACTTACAGTCAACTGATTTTTGACAAAGGAGCCAAAAGTATACACTAGAAAAAAGATAGCCTCTTTAACAAATGGTGTTGGCAAAACTGGTTAACCACATGCAGGAAGATGGAAATAAACCCCACTTTCTCACCCTGCACAAGAGTCAACTCAAGGTGGATCAAGGACCTGGAAGTTAGGCCAGAGACCTTGCAGCTACTTGAAGAGGGCATAGGACCAACACTTGAACACATAGGCACAGGTAAAAACTTTCTCAACAAGACCCCAAAAGCACAAGCAACCCTCAGGAAGATCAATATATGGGATTGCATTAAACTGAAGAGCTTCTGCAGAGCAAAGGAAACTATCAAGAATCTCAACAGAGAGCCTACAGAGTGGGAGAAAATTTTTGCCAGTTACACCTCAGATAGAGGTCTAATATCTAGGATATACAAAGAACTCAAGAAAATCGCAGCTAAGAAAGCAAATAACCCAATCAAAGAATGGGCAAAGGATCTAAATAGACACTTCACAAAAGAAGAAATACAAATGGCCAATAAATGTATGAGGAAATGTTCCACATCATTGGCAATCAGAGAGATGCAAATCAAAACTACCCTGAGATTTCACCTAACTCCAGTCAGAATGGCAATCATAAAAAACACGAACAACACCTCTGGCGAGGGTGTGGAGAAGTGGGAACCCTAATACGTTGTTGGTGGGAGTGCAAACTTGTGCAGCCACTGTGGAAAACGATATGGAGGATCCTCAGAAGAATGGGAGTGAACCTACCATATGG
>PVLC010002722.1:74977-109245 GCA_004027655.1 Graphiurus murinus
TCCACAGATGAATGGATTACAAAACTATGGGATATGTACACAATGGAATTTTACTCAGCCATAAAGAAGAACAAAATCATGTTCTTTGCAGGGAAATGGATGCAACTGGAAAACATTATGTTAAGTGAGATTAGTCAGTCACAAAGAGTAAAGAAGCATATGTTCTCCCTAATATGTGGATGCTAGGGAGAAGATGGGGTATAGGAGGGTCTCCAAATGAAAAGGAGAGATCCTCGATAAGCAAAGAAGTTGATTTAATTGTAGTGGATGCATAGGGCCGAGGGACACCCTAAGGCACATGATGTACTTACACAATCATATCAAGGTCACTCACTGAACTGAACCTGAGGGGGAGGGAGGGGAAGGGAGGGGGAGGGAGGGGGGTGGGAATTGGGGAAGGGGTCAAATGAGAATTGTGTGCAAATATGTTTTTAACAACTTGTACTTAACAAAGATGTATGCTTTATTGCACGAATTACTACAATAAATTAAAAAAAAAACAGATGAAATTCAAATTTCAGTGTCAAAGTTTTATTTGTTATATGGCCATTAATTTATGTATTGTCTATGGTTGCTTTTTGTGCTATGGGGACAACCTGAATTGTGACAAAGACTATATGAACTATAAAATACTATCAGGCCTTTTTTTTTTTTTGGTGTGTGTGTGTCTGTGTGTGTGTGTGTGTGTGTTACTGGGGACTGAACTCAGGGCATTCTACCTCTAAGGTACACCTTCAGCCCTGTTTTGTTTTGGGGGTTTTTTTTCTGTTTTTTAAATAGGGTCTCACTAGGTTGATGAGAGTCTCACTACTTGCTGAGGCTGTCCTCAAATCTGTGACCCTTCTGTCTCAGCCTCCAAGTACTGAGATTATAGGCATGTGCCACCACACCTGGCTCTATCAAGTCTCTACACTAAAGAAGAGGCTGCTGATCTGTGGACTGGACCATGATCTGTTTAAAGAAAGAATGTGAACAATTCCTCTGGCTAAACTGAAAAATACTAGAGAATATCTAAAATGAGAAATATCTATAAAAGCTCACAGTTTCACACACATGCATGAGTGCACACACATCCTATGTATTCAAAGAACAAAGAAAAAATCACTACTGTAAAAATCTAGAACTATAAAGTATCACCTATAATGTTTTTGTCTTCCATTGCAAAAAAAAAAAATACATCCACCTTGACCTAACCTACATATTAATAAAGAATTTCTTAGTCCTTTCCCTTTCCTTCCTCAGGGCCTCATGGTGGCTGCTACATTCTGGTATCTGATGATTTACCTTCAAGATTCTTATACTAGTTATCAAATAATATAAAATAAAAGCCCATGGGAAAGAATATCTGATAATTTATGGCAGTTATAGAAAAATTAAAAGCTAACACAAATAAATTTTTAAGGGAGAGAAAAATCAAAACATAAAGTAAGACAAAGAAAAAAGACAAGATCCATAAATGATTGTGACTGTTTTATGTGAGTAAATAGCATATTATTTAACCTGTATCTGTGTGAATGCTATAAATGTCTGAATGGATATAAAGCAATTTTTGGTTTATCCCTCAGAAAAAAAAGGGAACCATCTTCTATTTGAATCTTTTAAAACCTTCACATTTAATGGGGCCCTCTTTCTCAATTACTATATTTAAAACACAAAGTAATGTTTGGGAGAAAAATAATACTTGAAACTATGAAAAGCAACACAAGGTTTGAACTTAATATAGGTTTTTCGAAAGAAATGGTTGTCAATGTAGGAAACAAATGTCAATAAGTCTCTTATAGATCATCTTTAAATGACAATATAAGAAGAAGGAAAACTATGAGTGAATATATGACCTGATCATTAATAGCAAATGAAGGTGTTATGTTATTTTAATATTTTTATTTCAAACATGTATGTGAATAATTTGATAATATAAATAGATGCATAACAATTTCATTGGACTGTTTCATCCATATGTCTAAAAGTTTTTAAAATCAAATTCTGGGGGTATTCTCAGAGGAAAATGGAGTATTCCTTATATTCAACTTATCTCATGTTTAGTAGGTCACATGTACACTAAAGTAATTCTTAAAAAAGAAGGTATAGCCAGGTATGGTGGCACATGCTTATAATCCCAGTACTAGGGAGGCCGAAACTGGAGGATCAGGGTTTGCAGACAGCCTCAGCTACTTAGTGAGGCCCTCTGAAACTTAGTGAGACCCTGTTTCAAAATAAAGAATAAAAAATAGGGCTGGGGATGTAGCTTGGAGGTAGAATGCCCCTGAGTTCAATCCCCAGTACCCCCCCCCCCAAAAAAGAACGTATGTCAAATATTTCATAGTAATCCAATAAAAATTATTAAAATCATAAAAGTATTAGGGTTTTAAGTTTTCTTTTGTGAAGAACTCAATTATATAAACATTCAACCTTCAAGCATTCCTGAATAAATGTCACTATTCTGTAGCTTCAATTCTTTGGTCATGCTATATTATTTTTCACTGTTAAAATTTTGTATTTTTTTTTTCCACTAAGTGAAAACCATACTTACAAAAGAGTCAGGTAACCAGCCCCAATAAGTGCACAATGACTTCAATTTTCCCCAGAATAACAAAGGTGAATAAAGAGCTAAAATTACTAATCTGTATATAGATCCCTGGTAAAAGGACAAGTGAGAGGAGGCTGTGTAATCTAAGACAGTCCACATTGATGACTACCAGCCTGCCAACCTCAGTTTCAATGAGGATCATGTGATATGTGAGACACTCAAAGACTTGAGAAACGATAAAATATAATATGAATTTTTTCAATTGGGTAATAGGGAAGTTTCTAGGACTCAGGGAAGAAAAACACGCCAACTATCAACTGAAACTAGATAACGCAGACATCCAAAGTCAGCAAGATGCCATGGTGTCCTCCTTTACTAGAATCCACAGTCTCAGGATAACAAAGTAGTTTCATGTGGACTCAGTTTGCTCGAAATTCACAAGGTGTTTATAGTTCTGAATTAGTTGTTCACTTTCTCTTCTTTTGTTATTATTGTTGGGGGGTAGTTTGCAGTGCTAAGGGTTGAACCCTGACTTTTTTCATCATAAAATTTCTCATAAAAATTGGGATTCCTTGTTGCCATATTTGGATGTGGTTTGTCCTCCAAGGGTCTATGTGTTGGGAACTCAGTCCCCAGTATGGTGGTATGGGAGCTGATGGTATCTTTAAGAAGTGAGGCCTAATGGGAGGTCCTTAGGTCATTGAGGAAGCTGCCTTTGGAAGGGAATACTAGTCTCCTAGACTGAGTCTGCATGTGAGCCAGTTCTTATGAAAGCCTGAGCTGGCCCCAATCAGTCCCTCTCTGACTTCCTGTTTAGCAATGTGATCAATCACTTCTACTATTGCCATCTGCTATGACCTGATACAACCAAAAGGACCCTCACAGAGGTAGGTTGGAATGGTACAGGCACCATTCCCTTGAACCTCCAGAACTGTGAGCTCAATAAGCCTCTTTTCTCCATAGGTAGCCTCTCTCAGGTATTTCACAGTGGTAACAGAAAACTGGATTCCAGGTGTAGAGCTGTTACTATAATTATACCTGAAAATGTGGAGCCAGCTTTGGAATTGGGTTTCTGGTATAGGTTGGAAGAGTCTGGAGGATTAGGCTAGAAAAAGCCTACATGCTGTTAAGGAGACCTTACAGGAAATTCTAGTGAGGACTCAGAAGAGGAGACTAGGGAATTAGTATTAGATGGAAATGAGGATTTTATTAGAAATTGGACTAAAGCCTCACCAGAGCCTGTACCATATGATCTGGACTTTCAGCATCAACATTGTGAGCTAAGTAAACTTTTTCTCTATTAAAGTTAATCTGGTTTAGGTATGTCATTATAGTGACAAGAACCTGAAAGATACACCTGTTTCTATTTTTTAAGACCTAAAAATCTAACTGCATAGCCGGGCGTGGTGGCACATGCTTGTAATCCTGGAACTTGGGAGGCTGACACCGGAGGATCCGGGTTCGTAGCCAGCCTCAGCTACTTAGTGAGGTCCTCCACAACTTAGTGAGACCCTGTTTCAAAATAAAGAATAAAAAATAGGGCTCGGGGTGTAGCTCTGAGGTAGAATGCCCCTGGGTTCCATCCCCAGTACCGCAAAAAAAATAAAAATAAAAATAAAAAATCTAACTGCATGACAATTTCAGGTAGGTGAGCTGAGCAGCTGCTCCCTTTAGGTTCAATATGCAAACCATATACCCGGCCCCCTTCACTGATTGGCAAGGTCCGCAGCCTATATGCATTTGAGTGTTTGACCACTACAAACAGGAGTTCATAAGAAATAGGTCCAAAGTTAGAAAAAAGCCTGTTTCTTTGTTCTAGGGCTATTCTATTTTAGTATTCAAGTAGATGACACATGTACACAAAAAGTTAGAGACTCTGAGCTACTCCAGTTGAGAAGAGGATTCTATACAGACTGCAGAAATACCACCCTTTGTGTATCCATCTCAAAACATACACATGTGGACTGCTGAGGGTCAGTGTATCTATTTCTGTAAGTTAACAAAAACTGAATATTCAATATAGTGTCCAGAAATTTCCGTAGCTACAGTTGGGCACAGTGGCACACGCTTGTAATCCCAGCTACTTGAGAGGCTAAAGCAGGAAGATTATGACTTGAAGGCCAGTCTGGGCAACTTGGTAAGATTGTGTTCAAAATAAAAAATTAAAAGCCTGTGGATATAGCTCAGTGGTAGAGCACACCTGGGTCCCTGGGTTCAATCCCCAGCAAAGAAAAAAAAAAAAAAAAGAAATATCTACCACTACATAAACATTACTGTAATATTCCCATTTAATCTCTAAATTTACAAGGCCAAGTAAGCCCTATCAAAACCTATGGAAGGCTCTATAAGTAATCTGTCACTTAATATCACTTCATAAGAAATTATTGTATTGGTTCCCAAACCTTGCTACACACTGGAATCAGCTGGGATCTTTAAGAAATACTGATACCTGCACCTATACCCAGATACACTGATTTTATTAACATGAGGTGTAATATGTACACTGAGATTTATAAAAGGTACCCAGGTAATTAGAAGCCACTGAATTACTATATAAAGTATTCTGGTTCTGTAACGTTCTATAAAATATATAAATTTCTTATTAAAGTTCAGCATTCTCAAAACTTATATATCAAATATTAAGTGAGACTCAGGAAAGAGGGAAAAGCCACTATAATACACTTGTAGGCAATATTACAAGCAATATATTTTTATTCATTTGTATGGTTTGGATGGTTATCATACAATAGGATGATCAAAATTACCTTCAAATTATACTATAGTAAGGTTTTCAAAATTTTCATTGACTATATTAGAACTTAGAGAAATATAGGCAACAATTTCCATAATACTATAAATATTTATGCCAAGCAATATTATATTTACAACATCATGAGGTAAATGGCACCAATAAGAAAATTCCTTTCTTAAATAAAAATAGAATTTCTCAGATTATTGTATTTCTTTTGGCAAATATTTATTGCACATCTAAGCGACAGATTCTTCTGGACACTAGAGACACAGCACTTAACAAAGGAAGAAAACAAAACAAAAAATCTACACCTTACAGAGCTTACACAGATCTGGGATAGGTGCATGAAGACAAATAGAAATGAAATGAAAAGGAGTCAGGGGATGAGGGGGGCATCAGGGGATGGTCTGCAATTGTAAATAGAGAGGTCTGGAAAAAAAATGTGAGCAAAGACTTCAAAGTGGTGCTAAATAATACAAATATTCAGTATATATTAAAGATAATACATTAATAAAAATAATTCTGGCATTGACAAAGCTGTTAAGTCCAATGAGTACCATACCTCCATGTGGGATCTTAGGGTTCTCAGGGAGTCTTCCTGGATCAGTTATTGAGGCCCTCACTAAGGCAACCAGACAAAATATGGCAATTCCATAAAATACTTAAAAAAAATAAATTAAATATATTAGTCATTTACCCTTTAAAACATTTCATCAACAAGCACATTTAAAGTTTAAAAAGTATATTTAAATTAAAACTGTCAGGACAAATCATTTTCAAAAAGATGAGATGGAAAAATTAAATGACTGATTTGACTCACCAAATACTGCCAAGAAGATTATACTAATTTTATCGATTTTAAATATTATTTTGTGTAATATATAACTGACAAACTTGTTCCAAATCAGGTTATTAATAGTGATCCCTTATCAAAAATGGTATAAACAAATGGGCTCCTTTTCCATTATATGTACTATATTTGAAAGGATCAAAAGGACTTTTTAAAAAATATTTCACATTTAATTTTTTTCATTAACTGTATCTTCAAAATTACTCTGAATTAGTGATGTTCAACTACCCATTTTGATGGATTTTAAGATACTGAATTTCAAATAAAAAATTAGAAACTTTTGAATTTTCAAAAAATAACAGTAAGAAAAAATAGATACAATCACATAGTTTCACATTCTAAATTAGGGAGTCATAAGCATTTGGGTGGAGGTAGAATAAAAAACAGCACACTGTACATGTAAAAAGAAATAATTTGAGTGAGTGCTCACTCCAGAATTTACTGCATGGTATTGGTCAGTTTTATGATTTCCTAAGATCTCTTAAGAGCAAAATAAGGTAAAGTGCATGAGCACTGTAAATGCCATGCACACATAAGAGACACCATTTTTATCTGATTTTTTTTTCATCATAAGCAAGTCATTATCAATGTACGGTAGCAAGAAATTATGCAAAAGTTCAATGTTATCTTAACTTTATAATCAATGGTTTTAGTATAATGAAATTTTCATCTCCTGCTAATATACTATTCCCATTCTTAAAACCTCCACATTTGCAATTAAATACAAAACACAAACTTTAAAAATATACAGACACACAAATTACCACTACTGCATCAGTCTTTTTTTTTTAAACCAAATGGTCTTTATATATTTTGAAGAATTAGATAAAGATGAGCCAAGGATGGAGGATAGCCACTTCAACTCCAAATATATAAAGGCAGTAGCCTTTTAAAACTTTCTTAATTTAATAAATAGCAATCTTTAAAGCACTACTAAAATAATAAATATATTAAAAGAAAGGTTAGAATAATGGAACTATCTTAAAAACATTCAAAATGAGAAAAATCTTTAATTACACAAAGAAATAAATAAAGATCTAGAAACTTACTTATTATTAGTATGCCTGGAATATGTCCTTCTTCATAGTGAGGAAAGAGGACAATTTTGGGAATCAAAACAATATTGTACAGCCAGACAAATACAATCAAACCCATGCAGCACCAACCATGTGGGTCAACAACAAAGTGAATTCGGAGACCCATTTTGCAGTCCTATGACTGCCCGCCCACCCACAAGGAAAGACGATCCTAAGGAGAAAGAAAAAAGAAAGTTACTAATGCAGGAAAATTTATTTGACTAAAAACTGCATTCCTGGCATCTGTAAAATGCCACTTGTTGGGTTTTCTTTGTATATTTGATTTTTTAAAGCAAAAAGCACTTTAAAAAACAGAAACTTTGGATATTAAAATTTCACCATAAATCTTCAAATAATTTAATTTCAATTGCTCATTATGAATTTCTATTAATTGCGTGAATTGGCATTATCTGAAGTTAAAACATACGTTTGTCCTTAACCCAGCAAGTCCATATACAAACCCAGGAGAAATGAGCACATATGTACAGCAAAAGATATGTATGAAAATTTTTAGCAGCTTTAACAATAAAACTGATGGTTACTGAAGTCAAAGTGGTGGTTATCTTGTGGTGTAAGAGATATGTATTAACTGGAAAGAAATCTGAGAGAACCTTTAAAGGGATTAAAAACATTCTGTATATTGATCTGGGTGGTACTTCATGGGTATATGCATATGTAAACATTAACTAAGAATCACTTTGAAAAATTAAAAAGAGAAAATCACTAATTGCTAAAAATAAAATTCATGGAACGAAGCCCAACTAATCACTATCAACTCAGAAAAACTCCCTGTAAATGGGGCTTTTTTCAGTTCAGTGTTACAAATCTCCCAACAGATCTTCTAATGAGACACTTAAATATTAAGACACATACATCTAATACATATATCAATAAATAATATATGTATATCCATACTTTGGTAGATACAATTCATAAAGCTTAAACAATAATCTTTACAAGTTCTAGGGGGTATCTTTTACATAGAATACATTGGTATAATAATGAACTAGGCCAATGGTTCTCAAACTTACAAGAAAACCAGAATCGACTGGGAAGCTTTTAAAAAAATACATACTGCCAGACCCCACTCCAGATCTACTGAATCCTAGTTCTTCATAAGGCTCAAAAACCAGAAACACTCCTCAGGTGTCTGAGACAACTGACTGTTACCTAGAAACCACCAACCTATGAAACTTCACTAAAATGTCAATGTTACAGCAATGAGTTGAACTTAACTCAACAAATATTCATTGAGACTCCACTACATACCAGTCATTAGCTAGGTACTGTAGATACAACTATGGACAGGACACGGTCTTTACTTAAAGGAGCTAACAGTCTAACGGGGAAAAGTCACATAGAAAGGTTTAGTGTAATACAGTAAGTTCCAGATTTGTGGACAAGTTGTTAGTGGAGGCAGGCACAGAAGACTAGGACTAGTTAAATCAGGATTTAAGTAAGACGTCGTAAAAACAGAGCAACAGTAAAAACTGTGGGAAGTTATTACAAACTGCCATCACAAATCAGAAGCTTTCTGTGGATAGTGATCGGTGAGAAATATGGGGCTCCATCCTGAAGGACATAAAGACAACATTTAGAATGCCAAGACTTCATTCTTAGTCACAGGAAAGTTACCAAAGCAGGGGGTTAACAAGATGAGATTTGTGATTTAAATAAATTATTGAAGCTCTGAATATGGAGGGTAAGATCAACAGGCTAAGAGAATACAAAAGTCAAAATTACTTTGAGAGAGAACATTGAAGAAATAGAATCAAACAAGTGAATCCTAACTGATTTGATATTAGGAGTTACAGAGGAAAGGATCAAGAATGACTCTCAGATTTCCAATTTATATTCCAGACTATTTCATCCTAAGAATAATTTATCTTCAATTGAAGAGCCTCAGGGTACCATCCCTTAGAAGTTTTGTCAATGCCCATCAAATCCACAAAACTATCCAAAGGAAATTAAAGGAACCACTTAATTTTAGGACTACCTCTCCTCTCTGCCCTAGACCTTGCAAATACTGGACAACAGAAAAAAAGATAAGAATTCAAATCTAACACCATCCAAAGTTTTAAATTAGATAGGATCCAAATTAGGATTTGTATAAGAATTCTAATATAGGAATAAGACTTAGGTCTTTTTTTTTTTTTTTTTTTTTTTTTTTTTCCAGTACTGAGAATTGAACCCAGGGGAATTCTACCTTTGGGCTACACTGCCAGCCCTATTTTTTTTTTTTAAATTCTTTATTTTGAAACAGGGTCTCACTAAGTTGTGGAAAGCCTCTCTAAGTAGCTGAGGCTGGCCACTAACCTGCAATCCTCCTGTCTCAGCCTCCCAAGTACTGGAATTACAAGTGTGTGCCATCACATCCAGCTGGCTTAGGTCTTTAAAAAAGTAAAAGTTGAACTTCATTACCTTTTAATCAGGAACTTAAAAGACAGCTAGGCTTGCTGGTGCACACCTGTAATCTCAATAATTGGGATGCTGTGACAGGAGGGTTGAAGGTTAGAGGCCAGCCTCAGCTCTTTAGCAAGACCCTTAACAACTTAGCAAGACTCTGTTTCAAAATAAAAAATAAAGGATCTAGGGGTTTAGCGCAGAGGTAGAATGCCACTGGGTTCAATCCCCAGAACCAAAAGAAAAAACAAAACAAAACTTCAAAGATCAATATCATTAAAATGAGGAAAAGTCAGGAAGGATAAAGCTTGCTATGTATGTAATTTGCCAGGTATCGATATTTCAAAAACTAAAGGAACTCAAACAGTAAACTATCTACGTAGCTAAAAAGAGAAATATTCCAAAGAATATTAACTTTTACAGCCTTGCCCACTATCCAGCGCTAAAAGAAATGACAGAAGGCTCTGTCTCTCAATATGTTCAATATGATTAAGTTCATATACCTTTCTTTTAATGTTTCAATTCTATTCAGGACTAAAAAGCAGAATATGAATTCTAATAATTTCACAGGATAGAGTAATTTCATTACTCATTTTTTTATTTTATTAACATTAGCAACAGAAAAGCATATATGCCAGCAAAACATCTGGGAAAATTATCAAATACTCATCCATTTTCTCAACTCTATTTTATTACCCTCTACCAGAAAATAACAAATATTTCTTAACATAAAAGATTCTCACAAGAGAAAGACATGATGAGCAGTGTCTTAAAATGTGTCTATTTTTCCTGAATGTAAACCTAACAAAAGACAAGATCTAAAAGAACAAGCATCCCCCCAAAAAGTGAACACAGGATAGAAAAATAAAACAATGAATAAGTAAAAAGTTGAATATTTAAAATAAATACCTTGATTAATAAGACTCAGTGCCATATAATCCTTACTAAGGCCACATAGAAGAAAACAGTGGTCTTCCAAGAGCTCCAAATCTGATTACGACCACAAAGGAATAACTGGTGGAACTACAGGATCACTCCACTCAGTTAATATCTGCCAGGCGTGGCTTATGGCTGCACAGAAACTATTACACATCCTGAGCAACGAACAACCAGACTGAACGCAGTGCTCAGTGTTAAGGGCAGCATTTGTAAAATACTTTCATTAGCTGGATGGAGATTCCAACATTGTAATTTGTATATTAACTTGTGAGCTCATAACTCAAACTTTGATGTGATGAGTGGATATACCGGTACTTCAAGATTTTTTAAGATTGCTATCTGGTAACTATACTTCAGTGAAATGACTAACTCCAGAGTGATGTAAATTACTACATCACAAACTATTTTTAAAGGAATTATAATTTGACTCTAATAAACTGTACTGAATAAATATTTACAATATTTAAATGGGATACCATCTTTCCTCTTCTGCCTTTTCAGGCAACTGTACTTCATCCCTTATTTTCCTCAGTAAGAATACTCAACTCGGTATGAAAAGAACTTAACAGAAAACTACTACATGACAGAAAACTGTAGCACTGGAATGGAGATTTTAGAAAATCAAAAAGATTAGCCAAAACAATTAGCAAGAAATCTAGCCAAATGTGTACCTCTACACTTAGTTTTATATGGCTTACTATCTCAGCCAAAGTGGTTTTATTACTATTCCAAGAATATGAAAAATACATCCCATCACTTATTCCTCCTTTCTGAAATGTTCCTACTACTCTGCTTACTCTTTAAATTTAACTTCTAATTCAAGGCCAATTTGACTCTCACTCTCCATATGAAATTCTTCCTGAGTTAAATTTTTTTTTACCTCAGTTCACAGTAATTTCTCTTTCACTTCTTAATTTCAATCAAAATCAAAATTATTAGAAGAAAAGGCAAGTGGTTTTAAAAGCCTGGAATGAGGATAACCTTCACAATACCTATAGAGCCACTTTTGACCACATAAAAAATTCCTGAACCCCAAACACACCAAAAACAAAGTCAAAAGACAAAGTATCCCTGGAAAAAAAAAAATACTACAACACAGGACTGCTAAAGGGCAAACAAAGTAAACATATAAAGAGGCAATACACAAACAGAAAAAGATCCAGTGTCTACTCATTACTGATTAGGAAAACAGTGAAGTAATTAGGAATATTTTTTATCTGTTGTACTGAAAAACTTTTAGAAAGGCAGAAGATATCCAATGTTGAGAGAGAAGGGAAAAGAGCACTGTCACACGTTACTGGTATACATATAAAATGATAAAATCAACTGGAGAGGGTAACTTGGCAGTATAAATCAAAATGTGAAATCCTTTTACCCAGAAGTTTTATTTTTAGTAATACTTATAAAAGTATTCGTGACGTGTACAAGTATACATACATACAGGGGTGTATAAAGGATACAGTACTTTTTGTAATTATAGAATATGGCACAATCTAAATGTCCATGAAAAAGAGGGGAATGTTCAAATAAGTTATGCCACATCTATAGTATAGACCATTTCCAATCTACTGCAATTTAAGGGAAAAAAGGAGGTAGACCTACATCTGCATCTGACTACCTACAATATGTTCTTGAATGAATAAAGCAAGTTACATAGGCAAAATCTGTGATTGGGGGGGGGGGGTACCTTAACAGTAGCTTTTGTTCCACAAATGGGAGAGGGACAGAGACAGAATAGGAAGTGGCAGGGGAGCTTTCAGTGGTGCTAGTGAAAATCTGTATCTTGACATGCACTTTGAGTTACACAAATGCATCAATTTGTCAAAACCTGGCAAATGTGCTGGGTATAGTGATAGATGCCACACAGCAACTCAGGAAGCTGAGGCAGCAGGATCACAAATTTAAGACTAGCCTGGGTAACTTCACAAGACCCTGTTTCAAAACAAAAACTAAAAAGGGATTGGGATGTAGCTCAATGGTTGAACCCCACTGGGTTCAATCCCAAGCATCACAAAAAAAAAAAAAAAAAAAAAAAAAAAAAAAAAAAAAAAAAAAAAAAAAAAAAAAAAAAAAAAAAAAAAAAAAAAAAAAAAAAAAAAAAAAAAAAAAAAAAAAAAAAAAAAAAAAAAAAAAAACCTCAGTAGCCTGGTGAATTTTATGATATATAAATTAACCTTTAAAAAAAAAAAAACTGTAAACCAATACTCAATTCTAGTTAATAACAACAAAAAAAAGTATGTGGGTTTCCAGTGTACTGATGTCCACAATTTACTTTGAAATGTATCAAAAAATAATAATAAAGCAGAGCCAGGCATGCTGGCGCACGCTTGTAATCCCAGTACTTGGGAGGCTAAAGGATCTGGGTTCACAGCCAGCCTTAGCTACTTAGTGAGGACTTCCGCAACTTAGTGAGATCCTGTTTCAAAATAAAGAATAAAAAAATAGGGCTGGGGGTGTAGCTCAGAGGTAGAATGCCCCTGGGTTCAATCCCCAGTACCCCAGTACCGCAAAAATGATGATGATGGTGATGATAATGATGATGATGATGTTACCTGGCAGAGAGATCGATGAGTTTGTGATAAATAGAATTATAAAATCTAAGTGATAAGTATTCAGAGGTTACAATATAAAGCTGATTTCCACATTTCTGTTTAAAATTTTTCAAAATTAAATGTTGGAGGGAATAGGTTATAGAATAGTCCTTATCACATTTTTGTTTAAAAAAAAAAAAAGTATACCAGGTGTGGTGGCACATGACTGTAATTCCAGTACTTGGGAAACTGAGACAGGAGGACTGCCAATTCAAGGCTAGTCCCAGCAACTTAACAAGACCCTGTTTCAAAATAAAAAGGACTGAAGTATAGCTCAGAGGTAGAATGTTCTGGGTTCAATGCCTAGAGGGAAGTAGGGAGACAAGGAGGGAAGGATAGAGATATCAAGAGAACTAGATAGGTAGAGAGATAGATAGATAGACAGACAGACAGACAGACAGATAGAGTCTTGAAGAAAATACCAACCATACTATTAATCACAAGGTTATCACTGGGCTGTGAGGAAGGCTTTCATATTTTATGTATACACTGTGTATTCTAAGTTTATCAGCAAGCATGTAATTCTAAGTTCAACCAACTGAAAACAGATATAGCCTAAGAGACATCAATAATCTTCAAAACAAGATGTTTAACTTGAGCCTCTTTTTCTGTGCTTTCAAAATTAATACTTTTCAAAATCCAGTGCAGAAGCATCAGCTGTAAAACCTACGTAAAATACACAATTATGATTATTTTCCTCTATACAAGAAGTCTTAAGAAAATATATTTAGTTAATAATATAACAAATTTTAAACATAAAGCAACTACACTGGCTAATGAATAACTAAATGTATGTAAATATTAGATTCCAACAGTATTATGCCACATATATCAGAAACATATTCCCACTGTATGCAAACTTACCACTTGGAAATTCACTCAGATGTGTTGAAAATTTTCTGGTACTTGCATCTAGAAGTTTTATCTTGATTCATTCTTTTCTTTTTTCTTTTCTTTCTTTCTTTCTTTCTTTCTTTTTTTTTTTTTTTTTTTTTTTTTTTGTATTACATCCCACCAATGGACCTCACTTCAATGAAAATTCTCCACGAGAACCTATCAATGGTTTAATAAATAATGATCTCTCACAAAGATAAAAAGTAAACATTCTATGAAAATGCAATTACAAAAGTTTTCAACTCAGAAATAAGAAAAGATGACTCAACTCCACCTGATTCTATGCTTTCATATCCCACTCATCTCCCCAGAATTTGCTTGTGATTACCATTATAATGAAATCATCCAATTCCCATAAAATCAAATAAACATTATATTCCCAACAACTGGGCTTCATCCAACTTCCTTAACCAAAAAAATCACAAAATAACAAGATTCTGAGATCACTAATGTGACAGAATGCAATTAATATCTACCAAGATATGAGGCTATAAGTATCTAATCACAACTGATAAGCAGAGAAAAAAAGTTTAAAATAGAAGTCCCAGTTTAAGATACTTTAAGAAGAAAAATACTCCTCCTACAATTAAACTCCAAAGAGAAACAACCATAAAACTTAGTTTCTATATTTCAGGATTAAAATAAAAACAATCCTATAAAGAGTACTACATAACATAGCAATTCACTACTTTTTGATTCAATCAAAAGAGATAGACACTATCCCTAATGGAGACCAACTATTAAAGAGACAAGATCAACATTATGTAGGAAGAGCTAAAATAGAAGGCAAGGGGCAAAGATCGGAGTGGTGGTGCACGCTTATAATCCCAGCATTTGGGAGGCTGAGACTGGAGGATCCGGGTTCGCGGCCAGCCTCAGCTACCTAGTGAGGCACTCTGCCAACTTAGTGAGATCCTATTTCAAAATAAAAGAATTAAAAATAGGGCTGGAGGTATAGCTCGGAGGTAGAATGCCCCTGAGTTCAATCCCCAGTACCGCAAAAAAAAAAAAAAAAAAAAAAAGAAGGCGGCAAGGGACAAAAATGCATCTCATATAGGAAGGTTTTAGCTCGTGGGATTTTTTTCAATTATTCGAAGACTTAAATGTATACTGGGCTTCATTACAACCAACTTATTTTTTATATTAAATTGTCACCAGGAAGTGAAGCCTTTAAGTTATCTAGATGAACAACAGAGGATCTTTTGGCAAAGAGAGTAAAATAAGCAAAAGTATAAAGCAGGAAGAGAAAATCTAAGTAAATGGAAATGATTATATCATTATATATGGAAGAACAGGGTAAGATGTGCTGACCTCCTGACCACAATTAACTCAAAGAAATAAATTCTGTAATGCTGTCAGTACACAGAGAAGTACACGAATAACTGAAAAAGTTTACCCTGCACTCTGGGTAAACTCTGAAGCACTCTGGTATTGCTATTCTGTTTCATTGCATTTCACTGTAATAGAAATATATAATACTGTTCACAGCCTACTACATGGAGTTCATGGCACCAAGAGAAATCCTCAGATTGAAAGGCACTGTGAGATGCAACCATGCAAATGAGTTTGGACTTCACCCTGAACCCAGTGGAAAACCACTGGAGGATTTTAGGGAACAAATTCTAGGATCAAACTTTCATTTGAGGAAGAATAGCAACAGTGTCCTAGCTGGATCTGGGTAGATGAATAAAGTGGATTTGGTAGATGGATGACTGAAGTAAACTATATGCAAAAGCTAGGCATACAGTACCCAAAAAATGATGAGGACACATGCTAAACATTCCCCAAATGCTCGTTTGTAAGGTCAATTGTGTGTGTGTGTGTGTGTGTGTGTGTGTGTGTGTGTGTGTGTGTGACAAGAGAGAAGGCATATGAACTTAATGAATTAAACCAATAGGATAATGGCTCCTAAGTTTCTGGCCTAGGGACTAAGTGAAGGTAGTACTATTTTCCAAGTCAGGAAATAAAGGACATGTTATAAATTTGTTAAGCACTCTGCTTACCATCACCACAATAAACTATTGCATACTGAGGATGTATAAAATACATCAAATTCATTATCTTTACATTTCCATTCCCCTTTATAATTGGGGGGGGGGCATAAGCAAAAATACCACCTATTTCCTGCAATCCATGATTATTAGATTATCAAATGTCATTTTTTTCTACTCTAACTTTTTTACCTAATTTTAAATGTCTCTTTGCCTGCACCTTGATTCTTAGGGACAAACATAGTATGACAAAGTTAAAGAGCTGCTGCCCCAATGGCAAATGAATGAATTCTTTTCTCCAGGAAAAAAAAAAATTCAAGCAGAATTAAAATCTGGTGCAACAAAATGTTTTGAAACATAGCCAATGTTATAATGCTGTTAAGGCCGTGACTCTAGGGTGGCTTCATAATGTTTCAGTAAAACAGTTTCTGTCAGTAACATTATTAGGTAATACCACAGGCCAATCATCTATGAGTCAAACCCCAGTCACTCCCTGGGCTTACAATCAGGAAAAATCTCACTTTATATCTACAGCTAGCAGAGCTATATTACAGATACAGCATTCAAAATGCCATACACAATTCAGTGATGCATCGATATCAACATCACCACTGTGAAATCAAATCTCATCTATTTGGTAAAAGTAACGCTAGGCCCAAAAATCAAAAAAAAAAAAAATTGGGATAACAATATCCCAAAGTTGCATAACTACAAAATAACACTAAACATTGTTAACATTGCTATGACTAAAAGAATATAATCATTACAGGGTAAGTTCTCAAACACACCAAAAATATTTTTCACCTCAACCCAAGAGAAAATGGATGTTATACTAGATGAATATGTGAAATTTAAAGCATTACTACAGGCAAAAATTAAGAAAACATAAAAGGTTGTCTCAGTCATTTTGACTATATTCTACTCTGAAAATTGGTTAATCATGGCAGTCAAGTCTACTTAAAACTTCAGGCTCTAGCTCCTTCTAATACTTAACCAATGAAGTAATTTGATTTTTAAAATATCACATAGGTATTCAGTTATGAAGAGTAGCGAATAAATCTTATACAGATATTAAAAATAGAGAGCCATGTTCAAAGTGTGACACCGCCTCTTATTCACTATCCAAGCTTCAGTTTCACCATCTGTAAAATAGGGATAAAAATACCAACTTAGAGGGCTTACAGGTTGCCTGGCAAAGAAAGACTATCTCTAAAATAGTAACTTTAAAGGGAAGTGATGGGAGAGAAGAGGAAGGGAAACTGAAAGATGAATTTTACTTCTTCTAGTTGCAGAAACTCCAGAATGAAACAGTGCTTCAAGACCCCATTATTAAAAGTAGTGATACAATTTAACCATACACCAGCAAGTTGCTTTCTCTGTGAACTACTTGTTAGTGAAAAACTTTAGACATTATAGCCTTTCAGTTAGTATTATACTGTAAGTATTCAGGGAAGTTATATTTCTATATGTTATCCTGGGGTTTCTTCAAGCAGAAAACCAAAAGTAGAAGTATGATCTAAAATAGAGTGAGTTCCTATAAAGCTCCTAATCTACATCTCAAGTACAAGCAGGATGGGGAGCTAGAGTGAAGTAGGGAAGAAACCAGCACTTGATTTCAGAAGCTAATGAAGAATGTATAATTAAAGCAGGTAGTTCTGAATCAACTGATGAGTTCTCCAACAAAATTTTATAAAAGAGTGAATGGGGCAAAGTATCAAAGCATAACATTTTTGCACCATCAATGGTTTCAAGAATCCACTTAGCCAGGTGTGGTTGGTGCATGCTTGTAATCCTGGTACTTGAAAGGCTGGAGGAGCACAGGTTTGTACCCAGCCTCAGCAATTTAGTGAGACCCTGTTTCAAAATAAAAAATAAAATAGGGCTAGGGGTGTAGCTCAGAGATAAAATTCCCCTGGGTTAAATCCCAAGTACGAGGAGAGGTGGAGGTGGAGGTGGAGGTGGAGGTGGAGGTGAGGAGAGGGGAAGAGAAGAGAAAAGAATCTACTTTACAGGACAAGTACTATCTAAGTCACCACATTCTGGGTACACTAAGCATAGCTGTCACTCTTTACCTAAGCTTGCTCCTCTAGACTCCTGCCTCATGAGTATAAATACAATACCTCTACATGTACTACAGTGACAGAATCTTCTAACAAAAAGTAGAACTAGTTAGATGTGGGCTGACATCAAAGACTACCAAATATTGCTTCACTACAAAATATCAATGTATGAATACTCATTTAGGGAGGTAAAGAGTGTGGGGGGGGGGGACAAAAAAAGTTAAGATTTAATATAGGGTAGGAATAGGCAGCAATGATAACCTTTGTTCCAAAAATTGTACAAGGAGCCAGGCACAGTAGCACATACCTATAATCCAAGTAATTGGGAGGATGAAGACATTAGGATCTCAGTTTCTAGGCCAGTCTCAGTAATTCAGAGACCCTCGGTAACTTAGTGAGGCCGACTATGTTTTGAAATAAAATTTTAAAAAGGGGCTAGAGGCATAGTTAAAAGGTAGAATGTCCTTGGCAAATAAAAATTTAAAAGAAAAATGGTACAAGGAAGTGGGGTGTGGTGGGCCACACCTGCCTTCCCTGTGACTCAGGAGGTTGAAGCAAGAGGATCCCAAGTTCAAAGACAGCCTGGGCAACTTAAGGATACTCTGTCTCAAAATGAAAAAACAAAAAGGCCTGGAGATATAACTCAGTGGTAGAGTGTTAGCATGTGGGAAGCCCTGGGTTCAATCGCTAAGCATCTCTATCTATATCTATGTGTCTGTTTGTCTGTGTCTGTCTGTGTCTGTCTGTCTCTCTCTCTCCTCTCTCTCTCTCTCTCTCTCTCTCTCTCTCTCTCTCTCTCTCTCTCTCTCTCTCTCACACACACACACACACACATACACACACACACACGTTAAAACTTTCAGATATGGTAAAAACCAGACATGAAAAAGCTAAGGTTTTTCCTGGTTTTTCCAAAAGAGAAGGTAAGCCAGCTTCTAGTACTCACTCCACCAAGGCAAACTGGGAGAAGAATTAGACTGCCTGTGCACCAGAATTTACCAAAGCAAATGTTACTAGATGAAAAAAATCTCTCCTCACCTACTCCCTGAAGCTGAAAATCCTGCAATATGTGAAAAAGTTATTCATTCTATAGTTTTAATTTAAGATGAGGATTAAAACCAGAAGCCTGGTTGAGATCACACTTGAGAATTTTAAGTTAGAATTAAAAGTAATCAGAAAATGGTAAAATAATAACTTACCTAACCTACTTTTTTGTAAAGGGGCAACAGATAAATGAAAACAGCAGATACCTATTTAGCCTCTGAAATGGGGAAGGTTAATTTACCCTGAGATGAACAGTATAGAGGAAAAAGATGTCTGAAAGGCAGAAGAAAAACTTTTAAAATGTCACATTTTTGCCCAGGGTAGACCTAAAGAAAGAAACAAATAACTGTATGAAAATGTCCTTTTTAAACTAGCTAATTCAGTTTATCAGGGATTCTTAACTAACAAATCACTGTTCTAATAATGTAAAAGACAGGTGCTTTTCCATTTATTCTTGTCTTTCTCCTTTAATCTTTATTGATTAAAAATTATCCAAACACTTTCAACTTCAATAAGAGGTATTCATACACAGAGTATTCTGTCAGATGCTAAACTGTCTTTTATTTCTAGCACATTTTAAAAGTTCAATCTGAGACCTAGTATTTTTAAAGAATTACCTCCAACCAATAAAAATAGTTTTTCCCCTGGTTAAGATATAGCACACCTATTATCCCAGCAACTAAAGAGGTCAAGGCAGGAGACTCTCAAGTCCAAGGTTAAGTTAGCAGGACCCTGTCTCAAAATTAAAAAAAAAAAAAATTAAAAAAGACTGGGGATAAAGCTCAGTGGTAGAGCACCACCAGGTTCAGAAAAATAAACTTTTCCTCTCCCTTCTCTATTATACAAGGTAGTACTGATACTGCCACTGTGTAGACTCTTATGCTGAAAAAGTCTCCATTGACTCACTCTTATTACAATACCAGAAAAAAAACTCCATGGAGATATTACTAGATTTCTCAATCAACTTCTTTTCAGTGGCATTATTCTATTCATGTGCTTTTCCACAGGTTCTAAATCACATACTATGAATTAAATCATAGATTTAAATCAGGCAGTGGGCAAACAAGTAATAGTTTTATGATTACCAATTACTTCTTGTCTTAGGAGCTATTAAGCTAATGATTACATGCATTAATTTTTAAATGTTTATATTTCTTTTAATAAACAAAGTACTCCATAGATATGTAGCATGACACAATTCTCATGAGCTTTAAAATATGCTCTATTTAGTTTATTCCAAATACAACTTCTAATGTATGTAAGTTTAACAGAAACCTCGAATTTGAAGAGATCTAATAGAATTCTATTGTTTAACATCCAAAATGATGAAATCTAGAGTTTATCTGTTCTAGTAATACATCAAAATTTTACTAACATTGTTCAGCAGGTAAATGTTCAATAGTATCTTCAACATGTTAAAGAGTCTTAAATTAATTACAAACTTGGCATATGTCAAATAGACATGGAAAAGTTCTTTAAAAAAACAAAAAAAGAAGAAGAAAAAGAAAAAACTTGGGTAATTTAGTCTGACTCTCTAGTCATATGGATCAGAAAACCATCTGGATCACTGACCTACACCTGACACCACAGCTGGATAGTGACAGAGTGGGAATTGAATCTGTTTTGTTTTTCTCCACAACACCAAATCTCAGTTGGGTTTTCCTTACCAGCTAATTCCTCACTTCATCTAGTCTTTAAAAACTTCAAGATAGCACAACTAAGGTAAAATAGAACACATCTCTGAATTTTATCTTTAAAATAAATCTAGAATTGGGAGAACTTAATGAAATATTACACCAAAAGCCTTTTAATCCAGGAATGGCACATACTAAGCAGTAATCAAATGGTAACTACTATTATTATTTTTACTACAAGGTAGGTAGTGAATTTTTTTAGGTGCCCATATTAGCATACTAGGCGAAAGGGCCCATTTGACAACATCTTCTTAACTTGCACTTAATTATCCCTATTTGTCTTTATTTTAGACCATAACTTTATTCTATGATTTATGACCCGCCCACAATGACCTTGATTTTTTTTTTCCTCCTCTTGTACTTTTATGAACTGCCATACTGCAATATTTTCAAGTAATAATTGGTCAGGTCCTCTTAGCCCTGGAGGTACAGACATCCTACACTGACTCACAAGACATCTTAAAATGTGACCCAAATATAGCTAGGGAAAGGCCATAATTTAAATGGTCTCTCCAATTAAAACCCAGCAGCCGATTATAGGGAGAGGTAACAAGTGCAGACTGCCGCCATCCATTAATTATTTTCTCTAAAACCACCCTTGAATCAGGGGGAGGGGAAGGAGAAGGTCAACAGAGGAGCAAACTATTTCTCCGGCTACTCGTCCACCGCAGCTTCACAGCAATGTCTGGGAATGAATGAAAGGTTCTGTTTCCGCAAGGAGAACCCGGGATTCCGGCGCACGTCTCCAGGCGGGGGTGCAGGGAGGGAAACTAGTTTACAGACCAGAAACTCGGGCCACGGATTTTTTTTCTTTTCTTTCCTTTTTAACTACCCCAAATCATGCACTAGGGCAGGAACCCACCGCCATCAGTTAGAGCAGGGACGCCCGGCGGGTGCTGCGGCTCGGGCAGAAGATGCTCTGCGGCAGGCCGGGCCCGGGGAAGGTGGGGCGGGCGCGGGCAGGTGCAGGCCGGGCCAGGCGGCCGCGGGGCGGAGGGGCAGCCTCCCCGCGCTCTCACTCACCAGCGCCGGCTGCCTGGCTGGCTGCTCGCTCTCCCGCGCGGCTCCCGCACGGCCGCCGCGCTGCCCCCGCTCCTCCCGCGCCGCCGCCGCCGCCGCCGCCCTGGCCGGGCCGCGCGCCCCTTCCGCTTCCGGGAGCCCGAGCGAGCGAGCGAGCGCCCGGCCCGGCGTCCTGGGAGTCCGCACGCCCGCGCGCCCGCGCAGGAGGGATCGGCCGCCGCCGTCCGCTCTCGGCGCCCCGGAGCCGCGATGGGAGCCGCCGAGGGCCGAAAGACGAGAAAGCGCGCCGCGGCCCCCGAGCCTTGTCCCCGGCGGGCCGCCATCACCCGGGCCCTCGTACCTGGCGCACCTGGGCGTCTCCGCCCTCCCCCGCGGCCGCCGTCCCGGCCCTGCCCGGGCTGGCCTTCTCATCGTCCTCACACCCTCGCTGCACAGGACAGGGCTCTTCTCCTGAAGGATTCCACCTGTCCTCCTTCCTTGGGGATATGGCCAACAGGCCTCTGCCCCTGCACACCTTCTGGGTACCTTGCTTCAAGCGCGGTCTTGCAGCATCAGCATCCTCTGGAACTTGCAAGAAGTGCACAGTCTCAGGCCTTCTGAATCAGTACTTGCATTTTAACAGGATCCCCGGATAATACCCGAGAGTGCACCTCAAAGACTGAAAAGCACCGGAGTGCGTGGTCTTACCCACTTGGGATGCTCTAGACATCCAAGATTTTTTCCTGTTTCTGTCAGGAATCTCAATCCATACCCAAACAAGCTGTACTTGTTTTTCTGGAGACCTCCAAAAGTTGCCAACTCTCCCATTGGTGTAACACAAGAAAAATAAATTGAGTAATGCAAACTCTCCATATCCTGGTTGAATTTGGTATCGTCACCAAATAGCAGTGATGTACTAAAACCTTTCCCACCTTGCCCCAGCTGAACAGTATTTTAGGAAGTTCAAACTGTTCACAGTGATGTGGAGCTAGACGGACTCTCTAGCCATGGGAAATAGTGTGTAGATGGAAGAATATTCCCTCTGGTATAGTCTGTACTCGTAGATACAGATGAAGGCCCTTCACAAAGGGTCCCTTCCTAACTCTCGAGTCTTAGCCCCAACTATCTAGAGTTGTTCCTCCATCCTATGAATTCCCTCTACTTCCTTTCTGATGATCCTTATCCTATCCCGACTGGAATTCATTAGAAATCCTGCCAACCCAGATATCTCTGTCACCACTGCACTTGTGTGGCACTCATTGTAGCTTGTCTGGGGCCCTTCTATTACCTTGCATTGTTAGTGATTTTAAAATATAGTTTGTCCTGATTGAACTAATTACAAACACCTGTGACTTCAAAATGTAGGTGAGTTGTGTTCAAAGTGTAGATCCCAGGCCCCGCAGTATCGGCATCACCTGAGAACTTGTGAGAAATCATATTCTCCAGCTCCAGCCCCGATCTACAGTACTAGAAATTTTAGAGATAGAGCCCAGCAATATGTGTCCTAACATATCAAGTGATTCTAATGCACACTCACATTTTAGAATTGAGCATGTTTTAGAGCATTGTATTCCGAAGGAGCCCCAGTGGTGGGGATTGATTTGACTACGTGCAAGTTTTATTCTCTTTCAGGCCAATAAGTAGATTCCCTCATTCATACATGGCTTGGTCAGAAGGCTGGTCACAATTGTTTTGGGAAGAAGTATATTTGACTTTCACAATGCTTTTGATATAGTAGGATTTTTGTAACTTGGTTTGTTTGGATAAAAGAAAATTATTACAGATGAGTCACTTTGCAGGAAAACATATAGGATCCGCTCCCCCAGATTCTTCTACCTGAATTGCATATTATTTTGCTCTTTCTTCAAATACCCCTGTGAGAGGGAACAATTTGGCTCAAATATTCTCAACATGTCAAAATGAGAATTAGTTGACAGGCATATGAATGCACATGACAATCAGAAGTGTTCATGTTTTTAAATGCCTTTTTCATGAATTAACCATTGTCTTATCATCCGAATCCATCCTACAGAGAATTTTCTGGGAAAGGAAGGAGTAAAGTATTACAGAAAATATTCTCAAGATCATAAGCCTTTTCAACATGGGCAATTAAGTAGATCCAATAGTGTGTCTGTCCCTTGTACTGAAGGTGAAGTCATTTCATTTTATCATTCATGCTAAGCATTGGTTGTATTGACATACTCAGACACTTGAGTTACAATGGGGAAGTAGAGTAAATACGGCATCCGGTAACCTTTTTGAAGATCTTTTGCATTTACTGTTAGTATGGAAGGAAGATTTATGTCACACACTATTTCTCTTTTCAGAATTCTAGACTACTTCATGGATCTGCTGAAATGTGATTATTAAACAAATCAACATTTATCTGGAGATATAAAGGTAGACAAGGACAAACAGTCTTGCTACCACTGCTAACTTAGCTCCTAACAAAGGCATAGTCAGGTCATTTATGGGGATAGAGTCAGCCAACTACTGTGCTTCTGTGCCGTGACTCGGGAGAACTGGATTTTATTGCAATTTCCCAAAGTCAGTACAGTCCAGAGTTTAATCAGTACTGGCTAATAGCCTTTGGCAGCTTTGGGTGGATGGCGTTCTCCACCTGCCCAGCTGGGTACCATGCCCTAAGCACCCACATTTGATGCACATTCATGATTTCTTGGTTGCTTATACTCATCTCCTCCATCTGTTTGAGTGGCAGAGTGCCCATTCCACAATAGTCTAATAATCTAAAAGTTGTTCTTAACCTTTTTTGATAGTAATACATGCCTTTGAGCCCGTGTGATAAAAGTTGTAGATTCTCTCCCCAGAAAAGTACACACACACATGCACGCACGCACAATGTACAGAAACATGTACATATATTTGTATATAAAATTTCACACACTGCCTACCTTCCCACACTTTTTAGAGGGTCATAATGAAGTCATGAGCTTCAGGTTAAGAATGTTCCCAAAGATGTAGCACATAGGTAAATTAAACTTTTTTCAAATATCAAGAAAAACTCTATATAGCCACTGTGAACTTAGAAGACAAAACAAAAGCAATGCTAAACAGTTGCAAGAAAGTTCTATGGGGTTACTAAGGAAGCAGCAAATAACTTCAATGGGGTTGGTTGAGGTGACTTTATCAAAAAAAGTTCTTGCATCCAGCAGGTGGGAATAGGATTTATATTTGAAGAATTTTGTAGGACAGAGTGCTGGGAATTGAACCCAGGACCTCACAAATGCTAAGAACGCACTTTACCACTGAACTATACCCCTATCCCTGTGAATACGATTTTGGCTAGGACACAGGAAGGAAAGAAACTTCAGGACAGGGGAAAGTGTGATTGAGCAAAGGCATGGAGACATGAATATGGAAGGTTCCATGTGAAAAGGCTCAAACATAGATTATGTGTTAGAGAAGCAAATAGAAAGAAACGGGGTCAACCTGTGGTGAGTCTCAAAAACAATACTGTCTAGCAGTTTTGCATCTAGATTCATCAATGATATAGGCCTATTCTTTTCTTTTTTTTTTTTTTAGTTTTCTTTGCTTGAGCTGTCTTGATTTGCCTTTGGTATAGAATGTATTTGGGATGGTTCTGTTTCTTTCTATTTTATGGAATAGTTTGAGGAGTATTGGGATTAGCTCTTCTATAAATGTTTTATAAAATTCACTTGGAAAACCATCTGGCCCTGGGCTTTTGTTTTATTTTATTGCTGTTTCTATCTTTTTTTATTGTTATTGGTCAGCTTAAGTTTTCTGTATCTTCTTGACTCAATTTAGGAATGTTATATGTGTCTAGAAATCTCTCAATTTCTTCTAGATCAGAGAGATGTAAATCAAAACTACCTTGAGATTTCACCTAACTCCAATCAGAATGTCAATCATAAATGTTGGCGAGGGTGCAGAGAAGTGGGAACCCTAATACATTGTTGGTGGGAATGCAAACTAGTGTGACCACTTTGGAAGACAGTATGGAGGATCCTCAGATGAATGGGAATGAACCTATCATATGATCCAGCAATACCACTTCTGGGTATCTACCCAAAAGAATGGAAACCAAACTATCAGACCGATGCATGTGTATCTATGTTTATAGCTACACAATTCACAATTGCCAAACTATGGAAACAGCCAAGATGTCCATCCACAGATGAATGGATTACAAAACTATGGGATATGTACACAATGGAATTTTACTCAGCCATAAAGAACAAAACCAAATTATTTGCAGGGAAATGGATGCAACTGGAAAACATTATGTTAAGTGGGATTAGTCAGTCACAAAGAGTAAAAAAGCATATGTCCTCCCTAATATGCGGATGCTAGGGAGAAGATGGGGCATAAGAGGGACTCCAGATGAAAAAGGAGAAACCCTAGATAAGCAAAGAAGTTGACTTAACTGAAGGTGATGGACTGGGTGGGGGTGGGTGAGAGGGAGGCACCCTAATGCACATGATGTACTTTCACAAATATATCAAAGTCAATTACTAAACTGAACTTGAGAAGGAGGGAAGGAGAAGGAGTGGGGTGGGAATTGGGGAAGGGGTTAAATGAGAAATGTGTGCATATATGCCTTTATTAGCTTGTACCTAACAAAGATGTATGATTACAGTACACCAATTCATTTTAAAAAAAGAAGAAAAAAACAATACTGTCTCTCATGAAGGCCCACTGGCCTTTGGACAGGGGTAAAGACTGTTAGTGAGAGCAGGGGCAGATCAGAAGGAAGAGTAGTAGGGCATCTGGAAAGAGTAGTAGCCTAATTAGAACCTGGTAGCTGCTCCCTGTTTGCTCCAAAAATTTCTATTGAGTTAAATCAAGATGAATTCATGATTCTTACATTTAGTTAAGTTCCAGTGGGGGAAAGTATCCTGGTGAATGTTCATTCAACTTTGGAATCCAAATCAACACTGAAAGAGCTAAAAACTTGTGATTGAGCTGGGCATACTTATTAAGACTCTGTTTCA
Organism: Graphiurus murinus; assembly: GCA_004027655.1. NCBI lineage: Eukaryota > Metazoa > Chordata > Mammalia > Rodentia > Gliridae > Graphiurus > Graphiurus murinus. The sequence goes on from PVLC010002722.1 coordinate 101,771, forward strand.
AAATAAAAAATGTAAAGGACTGAGGGTGTAGCTCAGTGGTAGGATGCCCCTGAATTTAAACCCCAGTGCCACAAAAGAAAAAAATAGGGCAGGTCTGGAGATGTGGATCAGTGGTACAGTGCTTGCCTAGCATGTATGGGGTTTGAGTTCAATCCCTAGCATGGCAAAGTAAGCAAGTAATAAAAATACAAATAGACTGATTTTGATGGTGCTAACCTCTCTGCATGAAGGATGGAGACTGAGTTTTTTTCTGAAAGATTTTCGAATTATATCATTATAAAGAAAATAGCAAGCCAGGCATGGTACTTGTAATCCCAGTACTTGGGAGGCTAAGACAAGAGGGTGGCAAGTTGGAGACCAGCTTCAGCAACATAGCAAAACCCTCAGCATCTTAGCAAGACACTGTTTCAAAATAAAAAATAAAGAAGCCAGGCATGATGGTGCATGCCTGTAATCCCAGTACTCAGAGGCTGAAACAGGAGAATCACAGGTTCAAGGACAGTCTCAGCAATTTAGCAAGACTCTCAGCAACCTAATGTGACTCTGTTTCAAAATAAAAAATTAAATAGGGCTGGGGGTACAGCTTGGAGGTAGAATGTCCTTGGGTTCAATCCTCAGTACCAAAAAGAAAATAGCGAAAATAAATGTCATGGCAATAAATAAAGTGAGATCCTAGGCTGATCTGGAAGGAAACTCAAGTTTGTTATATGGCTTCTGGAGACCTCTATCAGTAGATGCAATTGCTATAATAAAAATGGGTCACCAAGAAAGGAGATATAGTAAGAGCAGAGGTGAGAAGACAGAATCTTGAGGGGCAATTATAGTATATTTAAGGCTCTAATAAAGAAAAATGGTTAAAAATATGTTCCAATTCTTTCAGTCAATATATGTACACCTGTTTTCTATTGAGCTTCAGACCAATAAATTCAAGGAAAATCCCCTGCCTACATGGATGTTATGAAGGCTCAGATAGGTGCAAAGTCTTTGGGGCCAGCCATGAAAAATAAGAGAAAGTACCATTATTCTTACAAAAGGCAGATCAAGGGTCCTTGCTCCTTTCCTGTAAGAACCTTCTTGTTATTAGACTACAGATACAATCAGAAACAACCCACCAGGCTACAGGTGTAGCTCAGTGGTAGAGTGCTTGCTTAAAATGCACTAGGTTCTGGGTTCAATTCCCAGTACACAATGAAAAAAAAATCTCGAGAGAAAAGCTTGCTAAGCTCAACTGAAGTGGCAGACCATGCCCTATCAGCTCTTCTGCTCTTGGGCCTCAGCAGGTTCCAAAAACAAACTCACCAACCTCTTGACTGATACTCTTTATTTTTAATCTGTTTGTCCTTTAAATACACATATCTCCATTAATAGCTTAGGGAGAGAAACTAGTCACTGTTCACCCCTGACAAGTAAGGCAAAGGAGGCTGTAAATGCTTTCATGATTGGCCCACCATTTTTGCTATAAGAAGAGTGGAGTGGGTAACTTCAGATAGAGGAGAAGAGACTCCAACGGAGTGAGGGAGGGGGTTAGGAGAGAGAAGAGGGGGGATAGAGAAGCAAAGCAAGGAACAGTTGAAACAATGTTATGTACATGTATTAAATCACCAATGCCAACCTCAAAAACACTATGGGGAAGGGGAGGGAGGGAGTGAGTACGATCCAGAAAGAAACACTCCAAGTGTTGTCGGCATATATATATTTCTAACACTCTTTACCTCAGTATGATGTATAATTACAATGTACTAATAAAAGTATATAAAAAAGAAAAGTGAAACTATTTTTACAAGACAAGTTTCTAACATCTTTTTTCTAGAGACACGATTTGACCATATGATTTGAACATTGCTTTGGAGAAAGAATGAGGTTTTTCAGGAAGGCTTTCTGTTGGCTTTTATGTCATTATCCCCCAAATTTCTACCACAGTGGAATTTTCAAAATAAAAAGAGCTCCATTCCAGAGCAAAAAACAAAACCGCAATTTTGGTAGGTCCTAAAAGAGTGTTCTCCATATATTCCTCAAAACTTCAAACTCAACATATTCAAAAACAATCTTTTACCACCACCACCCACAGTTCCAACCCCCTCCAGTATCCCAATTCCAGAAATAGCTATTGCTCAAGCTAGAAAACTAAGAATCTCTCTCTTCTCTCTCAATTCATCCACATCCAGTCACTAAAACCCATCAGTTCCACTTGTAGAATACCTCTTGGAACCATTCACTTCCTTCTCTCTCTACAGTGCTACCTTAGTTCATGTAGTCATTGTTTTCTATCTTGTACTGCAGTGGTGCTCTTCCTACTTCTAATCTTAACCCCATTCCATCCATTCTCCACAATGTCATTTGCAGATTTGTCCATAAAAGCAAATCTAGCCATTCTCATTAATCCCTGCTTCAAGTCTTCTTTGTGAAATGAGGCCTGTTTAGCACAGCATAAAATGCCCATCATAATCTGGCCTCTTCAGTCTCATCCCTGGCCCCATTTCCTAGCTTCTTTGTCTGCCTTGCCTTCTAATGTATGTGTCAGAAGTACATATCTATTTGCTGGACTATTATTTTTTCTGCACTCTCAGCTGCTAGTCTGCACATTCATCCTGCAGATGTCTGATAATCTCTTCCTTAGAAACAACCGGTCTAAGTTGGATGCCTTCCTTTGGGGTCCCATTGGATTCCCTGACTCAGCTATTTGTCCTCATCTATTTGCTTATACATCTTCTCCATGAGACATTGAGCTCACGAAGGCATGGGTCCAGTTTTATTTATTTGTCTTTCCACTGCTACCCACAATGTCAGATCCATCAGAGGTGTTCAGTGGGCTCATTGAGCTAATGAATGATGAAAGATGAAATAAAAGTGTGAAAGAAGAGTCTGAGTAGTTGACATATCCTTGAGGAGGGGTCTGGGTCTCATCTTTGTCTATCATAGATACTCACGGGTTCATAGAAGTCAAAGAAGGGGAGGGAAGGAATGAGGAACAGGCAGGAGGATAGTCAAGAACATGAAAATCTTAGGAAAGGTTATGCTAAAGATCATGGGTCTTGCTGAGTATGATGGTGCAGCACACCTGTAATCCCAGCACTTGGGAGGCTGAGACAGGAAGATCACTGGATGAAGACCAGCCTCAGAAACTTAGTGAGACTTTCAGCAACCTAGCAAGACCCTGCTTTAAAATAAATAATTAAAAGGGCTAGGGGGTGTAGCTTGGAGGTAGAATGCTTCTTTGTTCAATACTCAGTACCACAAAAAGAAAGAAAGAGTAAAGGAAAGGAAAGGAAAAGAAGGAAGGAAGGAAGGAAGGAAGGAAGGAAGGAAGGAAGGAAGGAAGGATCATGAGTCTTGCAGAAATGCCAATGGATTTGATAACTAGATTTTTTTCTAGGGAATTCAAAAAGGATTTTAAATAGCTAGGTAATTTGAGGAGAGAGTTAATTATTTGGAAATAGAGTTGGGAACCATTGATTATTACTATAAGACAAGGTTAAATAAAATAATTGCTTCCTGTTTGTGTTTTAGGATGGGAAAACCTGGGTTTATCTTAAAACAAGATGAGAAAAGAAGAAAAAGGAAGGGAAGGGACAAGTTAGAATTTGGGATCAGGAGCACCAGTAAAATCAAGAATATAAATAGTAAAATTACCTTTGCTAGGAAAAGAAATGATTAATTTGCAACATCGAAAGGAAAAGAAGAGCCCAGGGGATGACCAGGTGGGAGATTCTGAAAGAGAGAGGTAGCAAGCTGAGAATTTAAATTTAATGGCTTCCATCTTCCATGTGTGAAAACAAAACAGAAAGTGCTGAACTCTCAGAAAGGGAAAAGAAAGAAGAGTGCTCAGCAGCAGGAAAGGAGATGAAGAGGCTGGGGAGAGACAGACAGGTAAAGTCAATTAGGAACAAGTCTTTGAGTCCTTTAAGGAAAATCTGGGTACCAGAAATAATAACAATAGCACTTTCTGTTGCATCTTACAGCTCCAAACACATTAGAGAATGAACTTTCATTGATTTCCAAATATACTAATTCAATAGACCTGCTTTGAATTCATGGTATAACATCTAATCGATTGGAAAATTTAGGCTACCCCACATTCCTCTTTTGACATCCTGCAGTGCTACAGCAGGAAGCCCTAGCATTAGCTGGTAAAGAATGTGGTTGACCTGGTGCCAGAGCAAATGGATGTGCCTGAGAAAATTCCACAGGCCATACAGGCTAGAGCGTCATGAAGGAGAAGAGCCTGGGGCAAGCGAAAACACAAGCCAGGAATTCAGTGGAATCAATGGTAAAAGATTGGCCCACCACTTAGGAGGCACTGAGCTCATCTTGGCTGGATTATACACCTGCCTTTCTTTGGATAGCGATATCCGCCACACTCACGCACATGCACACAGCACACAAACATCATTTCTGGTGATCGCCTTGTTCATTGTTCTCTTGGGCAAGTGATAACTTTCACTATAACTGCATAAAAAGAACAAAAATCCACTCTCATGCTCATATCTGTTCCAGCAAGCAACCTCCTTGTTCACTCCTCTTAGCCTCTCTCACTTTTTGCTACTTGAAAGGAACCTGGAGGAACCATGTAGGTAAATAATCAAAAGGAGTCAGCCTGGGTTTACAAAGTCCTGCACCCAGGAATCTTCCCCAAGCCAGCATCCTGGGAGGCTTTCCTGAAGCGATCGGATCATGGTCATGCTATCATTTATTAATTGTCACGAGAACCACCAGCTGTTATTATGAAGTCTTTTATAGGCACACTGTAAATATTAAGGGAGCACATTAAAATTATACTGTGTGCAGCAGCAGCTGATGCTGTTTTATGGAGACAGCATCAGAGCGTGTGCGGAGGTATCACACTACAATTCCCATGATCCCTATTTCTCACAACTCCCCTGGAGCCTGATGCTGAGCAGGATGTTAACTCTTTAATCACAGGAGGGAATTGTTTGGCTGATCATATATGCTACAGCAAACTTTAATCCTTAAACCAGGGTGTGTAGTGTCTAATGATGTAGATGCATCGTCGTACGCTCACTGGTCAACCTTCTATTATGAAGACGAGGGCAGGAGGCTCTTTTTTGAAGTTTCTCAGAACAGGAAAGAACTCTTCACCTTTCTTTATAGTTAATGCCAGTGTGTAGGAGTGCATCCGAGGAGGTGTACGACCTATCCAATTTGGCTTAGGCTGTGTATCACGTGGAAGAGGCATTCTGGCAGGATGGGACATTTGCCTGATTTGCTTTGTGAAACTACCCAGAACTAACTTGAGATTTACAGAGTTTTTCCTGTAAGTTGTTTCTTTCTCAAAGTTCTCCTCTCTTGACCCACCATGATGTCTGTAACTTCCACCACTATACTTGACATAGAGAACTAGCCCCAGAAAGTGTTTGCAAATGACTAAGTGGAGTGTGGTTTTGTGCAACAAGGCCAGCTTGCGGTAATTTTGAGAGATCCTGTTTCAAAATAAAAAGTAAAATTGGACTCAGGTGTAACTCAGAGGCAGAACCCCCTGGGTTCCATCCCCAGATACACACACACACACACACACACACACACACACACACACACACACATTTAAACAACTAGATGATCTCTTGGAAATATTGTTAATTTCCTTAGGAGTGATAATGACATTATTTCTGTCATGTAGGAGAATATCCTTATTATGAGACAGTGCATGCTACAGCATTAAGGGTGAAGTGCCAAGATATCTGAAACTTACTTTATATAATTCAACAAAATAAAAATAGTAAATACTGCACACACATTTATATAAGTTGAGAAATAAAGCAAATATGGTAAAATGCCAACAATTGTGGAATTAAGGTAGAGGGCATCAAGGTATTCTTGGGGCTATTTATTTTTTTCAACTATTTTGTGTGTTTGAAAATCTTGATTATGAAAAAGTAGAAAAATTCAGATTCGTGAGCATCTCCCAAACCCACTTAATGAGACTCCCTGGGTGTGAAACCTGGAAAGAGGCATTGCTAGTAAACACCTGAAACAAGTTTGAGGCAATGACAGTTGAAATTATTGAATTTTAAAGCTAAATATTAATGGAGGAATAAGTACAATAAATATGTGATGAAAAAGCAACACATTTTGGGGAGAAAAGTCAACTCAGTTACTCTGTACAAAAAAAACCAAAAAATGCAATTAAGAGAATGCATGCTTAGCATGTGTGAAATCCTGGGTTTAACACCCAACACTACCAACAACCATCACAAAAAAGGCAACTGAGTTAATGGGGTAGAAGTAATGGTACTCCTTAATTGCATAGAACTGAAATCTAGAGATCTTGGTAGACTTCCTGTAAAACACAAGAGCATCAAGAACAGTTCGGCAATCCTGGCATGGTGGTCCATGACTATAATCCTAGCTGCCTGAAAGGCAGAGGCAGGAAGATTGCCAAATTCAAGGCTAGCCTAGGCAATTTAGAGACCTTGTTTCAAAATTAAGGAGGATGAGAAATATAGCTCAGGATATAGCTCTGTGATGGAGCACCTCTGGGTTCAAACTCCAGTAATGAAAAAGAGAGGGGGAGCTAAGAGAACAACACAATATTCTCTTTGTAGAATAAATCTAAACAAGTGTTTATAATTCCCATGATCAGAAATTCTTAGTGATTCCCCTACCTCTCTATTACCTGGCCTTGAAGCAAAATTACCTGTGGGTATTTAAAAACATATAGACCAGTCGGACATGGTGCACACCTATAATTCCACTACTTGGGAAGCTGAGAAAGGAGCATCCCAGGTTCAAAGTCAGACTCAGCAACTTAGTGAGGCCCTCCTCAACTAAGGGAGATCCTGTTTTAAAGTAAAAAATAAAATAGGACTCTAATGAAGAAAGATAAACCCTAGATGAGCAAAGACAGTGACTTAACTGAAGGTGATGGGGAGGGGGAGAAGGAAACACCCTAATGCACATGATGTACTTTCACGATCATATCAAAGTTAATCACTAAACTGAACTTGAGAAGGAGGGAGAGGAAGGGAGTGGGGCAGGAGTTGGGGAAGGATTAAATGAGAAATGTGTACATGTATGCCTTTACCAGCTTGTACCTAACAAAGATGTATGATTACAATGCACCAATAAAAAAATAAAATAAAATAGAGCTGAGGGTATATCTCAGAAGTAGAGCACTCCTGGGTTCAATCCCCAGTGCTCAAAACAAAAAATGAATATTAAAAAAAAATACAGTCCATTTTCTCCCTAGCTTCCACATATTAGGGAGAGCATTTGATTTTTAACTTTTAGTGACTGACTAATCTCACTTAACATAATGTTAAGGGAGAAAATGGGACATAAGAGGGACTCCAGGTGAAGGAGAATTCTTAGGTGAACAAAAAATTTGACTTAATGGAAGGTAATGGGAGGAGGAGGGACACCCTAATGAGCATGATGTACTTACAAGATCACATCAAAGTCAATCACTAAACTGACCAGGAGATAGGGGGAGGGTGGGTGGGAATTGGGGAAGGGTTAAT
>PVLC010002723.1:0-31986 GCA_004027655.1 Graphiurus murinus
TTTTTTTTTGCGGTACTGGGGATTGAACTCAGGGGCATTCTACCTCCGAGCTACACCCCCAGCCCTATTTTTTTTATTCTTTGTTTTGAAACCGAGTCTCACTAAGTTGCAGAGTGCCTCACTAGGTAGCTGAGGCTGGCCGCGAACCCGGATCCTCCGGTCTCAGCCTCCCGAATGCTGGGATTACAAGCGTGCGCCACCACGCCCGGCTCCTATGTTGTTTCTGACTGGCACGTGTTAAAATTCTTTTTTCCACGAGCCAAGGATCTACGGATTTGGGGTTCACTGTACCCCATAACATACCTACATATCACCCACAGTGACTACACTTGCTGAATGTTTGTAACTCATCCTGGTGTGATTTCAGCCACATCTTTATTTTCTTCAGTCTTTGTGGTGTCCCCTTTTGTCAAGACTATTGCCTGTAATTTCTGGTAACATTTCAAATAGTAACATGCTAAAAAATAAAATGTAAATAAAAACCTGACCCTCCTAGACTAATAGTAGCAGCCTTGATTTGTGGGATGCTTAACCATACTATGAGTTTCAAATAGAATAACCTAGGCTTTGCAATGATCCTATGAAGTAGGCACCATTAGCTTTTCCCATTTTACACATGAGAGAAATGAGATGAAATAACTTGCTATCATATTCTTAGCAAGAAGGGAACAGAGCCTGGATAAGTATCCAGGGAATCTCACCACTTATGCAACAAAGGAGGTTGTTTGTTCAGTATCTATACTTTCTAAAAGCATGTACAATCCAATTCAAAAAGAGAGAAACTAAGAACTGTAACGAAAGAAAGAAGAAGAAAAGAAGGAGGAGGAGAAGGAGGAGGAAAAGGAGGAAGAGGAGGAGGAGGAGGAGGAGGAGAGGAGCAAGGGGGGAGGGGAGAGGGAGGGGGAGGGGAGGAAGAGGAGGAGGAAGAACCAATGGCAGTTTTCTCTACTTTCTCTAAATCAAGATAATTTTAAGACTAAGAGAAGAGTGGGTTAGAGGTGCAGAGGTATGGGAGTATGGAGAAGTGACATATGGAGTATGGAAAGTGGGCCGGATGAAAAGGTTCATGAGGAGTATGATTGTACTGTATCAGCACTCTTCTTAGCCAGACAGGCATGCATTTTATTGCACAGATCTTCATTTATACCAGAGTTTTCAGAGAAAATCAGTATTATCAAAAGAAAGGCTCCTTTGTCTTGGAGATGTTATGCCCTGAGGGTCCTGAAATGTTTCCACCTCCCACCCTGGCAGCCAGCAGCAGGACCTGGATAACTCTAGTGCCTTCTTTTCATTTCTTTTTTTTTTTTTTTTTTTTTTTTTTTTGGTACTGGGGATTGAACTCAGGGGCATTCTATACCCCCAGCCCTAGTTTTTATTCTTTAATTTGAAACCGAGTCTCACTAAGTTGTGGAAGGCCTCACTAGGTAGCTGAGACTGGCCACGAACCCGGATTCTCCCGTCTCAGCCTCCTGAATGCTGGGATTACAAGCGTGGGACACCACGCCTGGCTCCTTCTTTTCATTTCTATTCCAGCAATAACTAGACTTGAAGGGCCTGAAAGAAGGATACAGGATAGAGTGAAGAGGTCCCTGATGCACATCTGAAATGAATTTTGTAGGAATTGGTTGGCTACTTCATGGACAAATGTGAAATTTCTTTTCCTCATCCTCTCAAATGCTTGTATCTGCATGACTGCCAATAGTAAGATTTTTCTTTCAGATAATCACTGCAGGTTTTTGTTTTTCTGGATGTTAAGTGCACAATCAGCCTGGTGGAGCACTCCTGTAATCCCAGTCTTTAGAAGACTAAGACAGGATGATCACAGGTTTGAGGCCAACCCGAGCAACTTGGCAAGACCCTGTTTCAAAAAAAAAAAAAAAATTAAAAGCACTGGGTGTATAGCTCAGAGATAGAATGATCCTGGGTTCAATACCCACTGCTGATTTTTTTTTAAGTGCACAGTTAAGGGTATATAACCTTTAAAATTGGAAATTCAGTTCTCCTCATCTCCTTTTGGTAATTACAGATCTATAAAATGGCAGCTGTTCTTGAGCATGGTGGCACAGGCCTGGAATCCCAGATGCTCAGGAGGCTGAGGCAGGAAAATTCCAAGTTCAAGGCCAGCCTGGGAAGCTTAGTGCTACCTTGTCTCAAAAGTAAAAATAAAAAGACTGGTAGCTCAGTGGTAGGGAGTTTACCTAGTATGTATGAGGCCCTGGGTTCAATCCCCAGTATAACAACAACAAAAAAAGCAGATGGTTGAGTACAAAACATGGGTTAATATCTCTTCCCCTCAAGTGGTTCCCTTGTAAAACTGTTAGGCAATGATGAATGATGAGTAGATACATACATGTACTCTCAGCCAGGGCCACTAGAGATTGAACAGGAAGAGATGATATGAATCTAAGGGGACTCCTTAGAGGAGTTGACTTGGCAGCCCTGTAGGGAGCATTAGACTTGGATAAGCAGAAAGAAGGAGGTGGGACCATTCAGGCAGTTTGGGCAAACAATGAACTTTGCTGCAGTACAGAATATTGTTTGCTGGACTAGAAAGATGAGATGTTATCCTATAGACCATGGGAAAGAGTTAGGAAAGAAACTGGTGCTTCTTTGGGATGCTTTTTCTTTTCTTCTGAGCCTTTTCAATACTTTTCCAGGGAATCTTGAGCATCCCTGAGCACCTCTACTGCTTCCCAAATCACCCCACAGAAATCAGTTTGTTTGTTTGTTTATTTATTTATTTATTTATTTATTTATTTATTTATTTATTTATTTTTGTTCTTTTTGTGTGTGTGTGCTAGGGATTGAATCCAGGGGAAATCTACCTATGAACTTTACCCTCAGCCCCATTTTTAACAAAGTTGTTTTTTTTTATTTGAAACAGGGTTTCACTAAGTTGCTGAGAGACTTGCTAAATTGGTGAGGCTGGTTAGAACCTGAGATGCGCCTGTCTCAGCCTACCAAGTACTGGGGTTACAGGTGTGCACCGCCATGCCCCATTTATTTCCTTCTTGAAAGAAATTACTCTTTCTTCCTGTGTTAACTTATTCCATATGTTTTCCTTACAAGACTATAAAGTCCAAGAGGGGGAGGAACTTATCTGTTGTTGCTCTCTTCAAAAAAATATCTCCAGCCAGGTATGGTGGCCCATTCTTTTAATCCCAGTACTTGGGAGGCTGAGACAGGAGGATTGCACATTTGCAGCCAACCTCAGCTACTTAGTGAGGCCCTTCACAACTTAGTGAGACCCTGTTTCAAAATAAAGAATCAAAATACAACTGGGGATGTAGCTCAGAGGTAGAATGCTCCTGGGTTCAATCCCCGGTACAAAAAACAAAACAAACAAAAAACTCCAGAAAGAATAAATGAATAAGTCAATCCATACACAGATGGCTCCAAGTTCCTATCTAGCTTCTCTGGACCCTAGACTTACTTATCCCACTTTCTGCTGGATAGCTCAACTTGTATGTTTCACAGACAGTACAGGCTCACCCTGGACAAAACTAAATTATTATCTTTTCATTAAAAGATAAATTGCATACTAGGATAAAATATTTGCAATATCTTCAACAAAGTTGCATATATTAAACAGAGGATACACCCAACAAAAGCTTATTATTGAGCTCTTTCAAGTTAATAATAAGGCAAATAACTCATTTGGGCAGAAGATTTAAACAGACATTTCACCAAGAAGATGTACAAATTACAAATAAGCACATGGAAAATGCTCAACATTACTGGTCATAATGGAAATGTAAATAAAAACCACAATAAGATATCAATACATTCATATTAGAATGGCTTGACCGTACCAAGTGTTGGCAAAGATGTGGAGCATTCCTCCTGCTGGTGGGAATATGAAATAATATAAATACCTAAATACCTTGGAAAATGTTTTGACAGTTTCTTTTGGGGGGGGCACTGGGATTGAACCCAGGGGCATTCTACCTCCGAGTTCCACTTCCAGCTCTACTTTTTATTTTTATTTTGAAACAGGGTCTCACTAAGCTGTGAAGGGTCTCACTAAGTAGCTGAGGCTGGCTGTGAACCTGCAATCCTCCTGTCTCAGTCTCCTAAGTACTGGGATTACAAGCGTGTGCCACCATACCCGGCTTGACAGTTTCTTTTAAAGCTAAACATATCAACCATACAACCCAACTTTTTCACTCATACTTACCCAAACTATAAGTAGAAGCACACCTAAGAGACAGGAAAGGACATGGCCATGGAAAGATTTGTACACAATATTCATAGCAGCTTTATTTGTAATAGTCCCAATCTGGAAGCAACACAAATGTCCAACAACAGGTGATTGGATAAGAAGTTGTAGTATGAGCTGGACACAGTGACATATGCCTGTAATCCTAGTACTTGGTAGGCTGAGACAGAAGGATCACAGGTTCAAGGCCAGCCTCAGCAACACAGTGAGATGCTGTTTCAAAATAAAGAGTTGAGGATGTAGCTCAAAGGTAGAATGCCACTCTATACTAGAGTATAGAAATCTCTAGTATAAAAATAAAAATTGCAATATGCTCGCACAATGGAATATTACTCAACAGCAGAAAGAAGTGAGCTATTGATACATACCACAACATGGCTGGGTTCAAAAAAACTATGCTAAATAAAAAATGCCAAACAAGAAGGAGTAATACTAACATGGCACTCAAAACGCTTCAAATTTTGGAGCATTTCAGGTTTTGGATTTTTGGATTAGGGATGCTCGACTAATAAACTTTGTGCAAATAGTCCTATATCTGAAGAACTCTTTCAAAGTCTGAAATATTTCTGATCCCAAGAATTTTTGGATGAGAGATACTCAATCTGCCAATACAGTAAAGGAGAGAGAGAGAGAGAGAGAGAGAGAGAGAGAGAGAGAGAGAGAGAGAGAGGGAGAGAGAGAGATAGAGATACTCAACCTGTAGTATATTTTTACATGTATATAACATCCTAGAAAATCTGAACATCTAGAAAATCTGAACATCATGACAAAAAAAAGCAGATCAGTGGTTCGTTGGGGTGGGAAAAGGAGGGGTGCATTATCGAGGGACATCAGGAAACTCTGGGGATAATGGAAATGTTCAGCATGTTGACCATGATAATAGTTTCATGAATATAAATGTATGTTAAAACTCATCAAATTTTACATCTTAGATATGTGCAACCCATTATATGCCAACTATACCTTGATAGAGCTACAATTAAGACCTACATCATTAATCTTTCCCTTACAACTTGGTCTTCCTTTACACTCCTTCTCTGAATAGCAGTTCAACCTCTTGGTCAGGACCTTGAATCATCTTCAACTGTTCTCTTTCACTCTCATCCACCCATTAAGTACCTATATACTGTTCAACTGAGGCACTGGTAGATTTACAAAAAAATTAAAAATTGCTCACCCTAAGGCATTCCCAAGAACAACTCCTAGAATCCAGAATACAAGGGTTTCAAGAAGACAGAGGTACAAGTAGAAAGGCAAAGTTAGTAGGGAATACATTTTTTCTCTGGTCAGCCATATGACCTTAATTTGAAAACTTTTCTGAGTGATGGAATTGATGATCTAGTAAGCAAGAGTGTTTCTGTGACTCCTTGGAGACAGAAATGCATCCTGTATACTGCCAGGTTTCTAGGACACATAAAGGACTTGGGTTTTTTGTGAGTCAAGTTCAAACACAGAAGGCAATGCTCTCAGCAGAAAATTGTATAAAGTTGCTTTGTCTTCATGTGCAGTGATGCCTAGGATCACTACTTGGAAAATGGAACCACTAATTAGTCCTGGACAGAAACACAATGCTTATTGGGAAGGGGGGTGGTAAGTAAATTGATCAAAAAAGAAGACAGAAAAATTAAGACAAGGGAAAGCAAGGAATACAGCAAATAGAAATACATAGGTGAACTGAAGGAAAAGCAAAGAATGAGAGGAAATAGGCAAACCATTGAAACTAATCCAATTTGACAAGGAAAAGATACAGTAAAGGAGTAGGAGAGAAAAAAAACAACAACAAATGATGTGGTGTATGGTTTTTATTGGTTCGTTTTATATGCAGATTTTTTGCCAAAATATTAAACACATGCAATCACAATTTACATGTTATATATAAGACTAGATAAAATACATACAGCCTTCAAATAAATATTCATTGTATTTCACCTATAATCAATAATGCCTCATGATAAGAGGCATCTGGAATATCATATTTAAATACTTTTCAAAAGCGAGAAACAACAAATATTCTTTGACATATGTAGAACAGATATTAGTATATTACTCATTTACGCCTATGACTTTAACTTCCCACTTTATTTTATTTCTGGGGCATTTTCAAGTACTGTCCTTAATGTACCTCTTACAGGATGGTAGGGAAATACAAGCTGTTTGAGAATTAATTATAAGAAATTAGAGGGAGTGGGTTATATGCAGTGTTACCTATTTTTAGCTCCTCGACTCTAAAACTACACATCTGATATTTAAAAAAAGAAGATCAAATACAATTCTCTTGGATGCCTGCCTCAGTTCCCGCCTTACATGTGATCATTTGGCCACAGCTCTGCTCTCAGCATGTCTTTGCATGACAGCTTCCCCTCCTGCCTGTGTTTTCAAGCATCACCTACTTGTACTGTCTCTCTGGACCCCTCTAGGCATATTGTGGTCCAGTCTTACCTCACAGGCCCTGTAATTATGTTGTGTGCAGGAAGCAGGTTGGAAAGGATGGCAGTTGTAGACATGTCTGCCAGCAGATGAGTGAAAATGTGCCTTCACTTGCCTTATGCACTGGGAATATCTCTGACAGAAAAGGAAAAAATATATGTACATATATATGTGACCTCTGTCATGCTGTCAGGGTGGCCAAACCCATTGTGATCTGCCCTGTAGGTGTCAGCTCCCCCACTTCCTAGTGCCTGAGGCAAATTTAAGCTCAGTACTCAAATGCAACCAGAAAGCATCTCCCTGAAATCTAAGTGAAATGCAACTATTTCCCTCCTTCCTCCTTTTATCAAGATTATCTGGAAATTATCAACTGCTTCTATTTATATATTCATTTTCTGTGTTTTATCATTCTAAAGTTTCCCCTAATCACTAGGCAATAGCTCAACATGATATTGCTGTTACTTGAACAGTCACTTCCAGCAAGATGATATTGTCACATTAATGATCCTGTGACCTTTAGGAATAAGGAATATATAAACACCAGCTGTTTCCATTAGAAACTGTATTTCCTTCTACCATAAAGAAAAATATAATGTTCACATATTGAGTGCAGAGGAATGGAAACTCATTGTAAGCTTAGAGAGAAACTGCCCTGCATGTGTAGTTATAATGTCTGAAGTTGTCTGTTAAACTCATCTATGAAATTCTCTGTGACTACAATGAACAACCAGCATGCTTTCTGAAAATAAATTGATATAATTTCCAGTAAATGTAGTTGATATAGCTGACATGTTCAGGCCACCTTCTTGTGAAAACAGCTAGAAATGCTGACTGAAATAAAGCAAAAAAAAAAAAAAAAAAAAAAAGATTCACTTAATACATAATTGAGTTCAGACTAAAGAAAGGAAAATTTCAGGACTGGGAAAGAGGCAGGCACCCAAACCTAAAGTGTCAAGATCGAAGGGTAGGGGACAACCCAACCAACACACAGAAGCCTGGGTTTGAGGACTCAAGGCTAATATTTAAGTATCTTCACAGGAACAGGAGACTCACAGCCTCACATTGTCAAGAGGCGAGGCATGGGAACAGAGCACCATTTTTTGCTATCTAAGAAGTAGGACCTTGGCCAGCTCCACCAGCAAACCTGAGGAACATCTCTGAGGCACAAGATGAAGAGAATCATCTGTGAATGGTCAGAAACCTACGCCTGAGCCCTTTCCTGTGCTATCTGAATTGTTAACAGCAGCATGACATCGGAACCAACAAAAATTGGTCCAGAACAGACAAGGACCCATAGGTCTCTGCAAAGGAAGACTAAAGAATAGTTACACCAAAAAGAACATCATAACAGCCAACTTCACAGTAAAACATTATACTCACAGAAGAATATAAACTATCATGAGGAAAGCCTGCAGACCCAGGAACCTGAAGTAAGGGAACAATCTGAAGAGGTCTATAAAATAAATATGGTTAAGATATTAAGTAGATTTTAAGGGTGATATAGAACGCAGTCAGTTAAGACTTTGCCAATGAGAAACTAGGATGGGATGGATATAAATAGAAAGGGATGTACTTACTGGTATGGTATCCCAGGCATTTGAGAGATATGAGTAAAGGAATAATTATAGGATTGTGAGATGCCACGGCTGTCACTAAGTACCATTAATTCAATGATGAGAGAAAATAAAAATTTATTAATCAATAACCAAAAACAAAGCGTGAGAACTAGGGGACTTCCTTAATAGTCTTTAAAAAGGATCTTATCAGCCAGGAGTGGTGGCTTACACTTGTAATCCTAGTACTTTGGAGGCTGAGATAGGGCCCTGATGGGAGGGATCCCAAGAGTTGGGAGGAGATATCCAGTTGAGGATCATGAACCTGCAGATTTTCCTGAGACCTCTGGAACTGTAGATATCCCCACCCCTGCGTTCTTGAAAACTATGCAGACACCAAATGAAGCAGGGGTTTTATGGGGCCATGCTTGATCTCCAAAATCTGTTCCCACTGCCTCTCTTGGCCAATGATCCATAGTTAAAGTCAAATCTCAGCAGAGCCAAGTTGGAAAGGAGGGTCGGCTAAGAGAGAAAAAGGAGATATGCCAAAGCTGAAGTAGAATCTGACCACAGAAGAGCAGCAGGGACAGGGTGGGATGGGGTAGGTGGGGTGAGGAGGGGTGGGGGAAGAAGGACATGATCCTCAGGTGCCAGATAAAGACAGGTAAAACCTGAAGCTGCATAAGAGAGAGTTTAATTTCCCAAAGTGAAAACGAACACACTGATGAAGAGACATTAAGAAGCTCAAGGTGTTCTCCCTCCATAGGTCAGAATGAATTATAGAAGATGCCACATGTCAGCAACCTAAAAACAATGGAAATAATAGAAACCAAGCATAGCACAGACCACACAGCAAAATCTAACCATAAAAAGCAAATGGGCACAATTCTCATAAAGCAGCAAGGGTGGAATAGCAGCCAGGGAAGCTGATCTCTGGAGATGGATTGAAGAACATGGTATTCCTAGGAGTAATACAGATGGCAACCAACAATGGCATATTCAAAAGAGACCAAGAATAGATACGCAGAAGGCTGGAATCAGCTGCTGGAATCAGAGGAGAGGATCATGACCTCTGCTGAGTGCCCAGTTCTCTGACCCAGAACCCACGACTAAGGGAGAGGTCGGGTCCCCATGAGGACGAGCTTGGCACCAGTATGGCAAGAGTATACTGTAATCATTTCCTCACTCTCTCCCCAAAAGACCAACGGTCACTTGCTCACATAAATGTACTTGAGGAAAAGGAATATCCAGACTGCCATCATGACCTCCCCTAGAGGCAAATAGCAGTTAGGTACCAAATGGAATTCTGGCCCAGTGCCAAATCACAGCAGTTCAGTATCTGTACAGACCAATCTAGTGGTCATTGCCTTGGCCCCGAATTTTAATTTGGAATGAAATGAATATACTTAGGAATTGACAGAAACCTCGCATTCAACTTGTTGACCTGTAGAATAAGAGCTATCGTGGTAGAAAACCAAGTAGAAGCCCCAAGCTATCCCCTAACCAAGATCACAACACTGAATAGGTTGACAGACTATTATCAACCCCAGAGACTTGGGGCGTTCAGAGGTTTAATTTAATTAAACCCATTCAACTAACCAGTCTTATACCTATAAGAAATGAATGAATGAATGAAAACACATGGTAGTCAATTACCATAACTTAACAAAGTAGAAGCCTGGTTGCTGCTTCTGTACCAGATGTGTTATCTATCTGTCATACATATATGTTTACTGGTTTACTGGTACATTGCAGTCTCACATCATAATGTGGTTTAGAGTTTTAGGGACACACATCACACATGCATGCAGCACTTGGTGAGCTTCCCCCAGCTCCCTCCCCAATCCCTCCTTTTCCACATACATGATTGAACCCAGCAGAATTCTACCTCCAAGCTACACCCCCAGCTCCTTTTGTTTTTTATTTTGAAACAGGGTCTTGCTAAGTTGCTGAGGCTGTCCTCAAACCTGTCATCCTCTTGTCTTAGCCTCACAAGTATTGGAATTACAGGTATGCTCCGCCATGCCTGGCTAAGGTGTGATATCTTTGCTAAAGCAGATTAAAATAGCCTCAGGGGTGTGATACAAAGTCATTGGTCTGGCATGAAGGACCAGAAGCAGTTTGCTTTCACATGGGACAGACAATAGTATATTATAGTTTTGTAGAGGTCTATGTTAATATTTCTGCTCTCTGACATAATAGTCTAAAGGTACTATGTTAGGTGATTTAGAAAGTTGCTACCTCTGAGAACAAGAAAGGTTCTGCAGTGGGTCCAGACTTTAGCATAAGCAGCCTTGCCACTTAGGCCATGTGACCTAGAAGATCCCTCAGTACTGGAAAGTATTTGCAGTAGAGAAAGACAATGTGTGGAGCTTCTGGGAAGTGAGGGCTCCCATCAGGGAAGCACAGAACATTTGAAAAGCAGTTCCTGATATGCCACTAAGCCCAGATGGAAACTGGCGTCTGATTCTGCAGCCAGGAGCTGGGTAACACTAGATTCAATAAGGCCTAAAACTGGAGAGGCCTTAGACAATTCTATTGCAGAATGGAATAGGTACACTTGGGATCATGCTGAAGGGGGTCCGATGGCACAACTATGCTGCACAGACAGCTGCCCAGACCCCTATTCCACCTTCCTCTGTTATACTCCTGCTCTTCCCTCAGTTCACATCTGTGGGTTTGGTGTGTGTGTGTGGGGAGGGGGCGCTGTAACTAGATAATAGAGAAAGAACAGCTTGAGCTTGGTTTATAGATGGACTGGCTTTGTTGGTAAGACAAATACATCTACACCACATTCCTGCTATAAGTGTCTCAGAAGACAGTGGTGAGGAGAAATCCCTCTGATCAATAGACTCAACTATACTCGTCATCATCCACTCTGTGGAAAGAGAAGTGACCCAAGATAAAGGTATATGAGGTCTCATGTGCAGTGGCAAGTGACTAAGCTGACTCATTAGGGGCCTGGAAGGAGTAAAATTGAAATGTTGGTTTAAGGAAGTCTGGGGAAGAGCTGTGTTAACGGAATTGTGAGATCATCCACTCCCTCTAAGAAAGTACACCAAAACCGAGAGGTAACCAGTAAGTTGGAGGAGATATTTCAAATCGGCATGCCAGAAATCCTCTGGAAATTCTGCCAAGGCTTGCATGCCAGGTGTTTGCCATCTCACAATTCTTCTTCTTTTTTTATTTATTGGTGCATTTAATTGTACATCATAATGAAGTTCAGAGTGATAGAGGTATACAAGCACACAGAGCTCAGTGAGTTTTCCTCCAGCTCCCACCCCTCTCCCTCACTCTCCCCGTGCACACCATTTAGACTGGCACTGATTAATTTGTGTATGTACATCATGTCCATTGTGTTTCCTTCATTGAGTCTCCCTCCCCTCACATCCCTCCCCATAGGTCCTCTCCATCACTCCACTACTGTTTTTCCTCCTTTGTCTAGAGTCCCTCCTATATCCCAGTTTCTCCCTAGCTTCCATATATGAGGGAAAAACATCCAACCCTTCACTTTTTGTGACTAATCTCACTTAGCATAATATTCTCCAGTTCCATCCATTTCCCTGCAAATAATATGAGTTTTTTCTTCTTTATGGCTAAGTATAATTCCATCTTACAATTCTTCTTCCCCTGGGAAGAGCTAAACCCCCAGCACTAGCTCTTCCAGAGACCTGTACACAAATCCCTCACCATCTCATCTCAGGAGATGATACATACAAGATGCAAGCAGGGAAACACTAGGGCATGCAATTTTCAAACTCACTCTTTACTCAGAAAAAATGGTAGAACCTCTCTTCTTTATTATGTTTCTTTCTTTTTTTTTTTTTTTTTTGTGGTACTGGGGATTGAACTCAGGGGCATTCTACCTCCGAGCTATACCCCTACCCCTATTTTTTATTCTTTATTTTGAAACCGAGTCTCACTAAGTTGCGGAGTGCCTCACTAGGTAGCTGAGGCTAGCCGCGAACCCAGATCCTCCGGTCTCAGCCTCCTGAATGCTGGGATTACAAGCGTGCGCCACCACGCCCGGTTTATTATGTTTCTATTATGAGAGAAAAGAAAAGCCCATTTCTCAGTGTCAGTAATAAGAACAGTTACAGTTGGATTCCATCTCTGCCAATCATTCTAGCTTATAGAAAAGAATTTCCCTGACTAGGAAATAGTTGCAAATTTATATCCACAGAATGGTAATCTTGCTTTTAGTCCACCTCCCTTAAAATAGGATAGGGCAGAAGACATGCTTTTAACTATGCAGACCTTTGAAATACAAGAAGGAACTTTAATAGCAGAAGCTGGGAAAACACTGCAGTTAATGGTTGTTCTGACTTTTTTTTATTTTGGTTGGAAAACAAAAGAGATTTGTTTTAAAAATCTTGGAGGTCTTAGATCATGTTTTAATTTATATCTCACTGCTATATAAAAGAACCATCTAAGCCAGTGGTGTTGGTGCTTCTCTGTAATCTCAGTACTTGGGAGGATGAGACAGGATGGTCACAGGTTTGAGGCCAGCCTCAGAAACTTAGTGAGGCCCTCAGCAACTTAGTGAGAGCCTATTTCAAAATAAAAATAAAATAATAGGACTGGGAGTTGTAGCTCAGAGGTAAAATGCCCCTCGGTTCAATCCCCAGCAACACACACACACACACACACACACACACACACACACACACACACTTATTTTAGTCCTTCCATAAATAATCTCTGTTCTTGCCAAGTATTCCAAAAATATCCATTTAATCAACTAAGTGTCACAGAGTGCTTAAAGATCTCTTACAAATCAATAGAGAGAAAAAATGAGAAAATAGGCAAACAATTCACAGAAGAAGAAACCCCAAATGGTTAGAGCATACATAAACAGATTCTTACCCTTAACTGCAGTCAGAGAAATGTAAAGTAAAACAATGGCAAAATGTCCATCATGCTTTGCTGGGTATATGCAAGGTTGTGGAGTAATGAGAACACTCATATAATTCTAGTAGGAGTGTAACAACTTTGGAGAGCAAGTTAGTAATAACCAGGAAACTTTGTACACTATATACACTCTAGAATTATCCTTACACAAGTACACAAGAAGATATGCATGATAATATTTTAAGTTATATTATCACAGAAAACCTGGAAGCAATCTAAATATCCATCAATTAGGGAATTTAAATCATCATGATATATTCCTAGATAGAAAACTATATAGTGATTTAAAATATGAGCAGATGAGTTCTACAAACATGAAAATTACATAAACCTTAGAAACAAAATGTTGAGTAAAAACAAAAAATAATATTCATATAAACATTAAAAAAAAAACCAACAGCACTATACACAGTGCTCTTTGTGGATTCATGCATATGCTATCAAATATGAAAGCAGAAAGAAAGAAAAACAATAATAAAAGAGAAAAAGACCAATTTTTTAAATGTATGAAGCTGTATTTATTCTAATCAAGGACATAATAAGAGAAGAAACAAAAATTAGGGATGAGAAAGGAGATGTCATCTCAGATGTGAAAGCATTTGGAAATGTTGGTATAATGAATCATTCTCATTCATTTCAAATATGATTGTTAACTGGTGAAGAAACAGAAAACTTTCTCAGGAAGAAACTGAAAAAAAAATTTAAAGATTTACCTCTTCAGAGCATTTAAGTAAAGTGTATTTCAAGTTTCAAAGAAGGAATAATTGTCTGGCTCTGTTAACTCCTTGAAAGGACCAACTTTTAAGAGAGTAGTTAGCTCTAGGCACAGAGAAAGAGAAGATTTTAATTCTATCTGCAACTATTACGTATCTTAGAAAAATACCAAAAGCAAATATGGTAAAATATTAACATTTGTTAAACCTAGATGGCTGGTACTTTATTTGAAATGTGTTCTTATCTAAAAATAAAAATAAATCGTTTAGTCTAGTAATTAGGTTAAAATATAAGATGAAATAAAGTAGAGGAACAGTAGGCCTGGGCCAGTGTGACTATATTCCTGGGCCAGAAGAGATGGATGGAGATCAGGAGGACTGATGGGGCCCCCAGTTCATTGTGGATTGAAGGGCTGTAGCTATGGAAACAGACCGGCCACAGGAAGCCCGTGCACTTGCAGGGAGTAGGACACTTGGGCTGGGCTGCATGGGTTGGTGGAGGATAAAGGGGTTGGCCACAGGGCCTGGGCTCTCTAGGTCCAAGCAACTGGGGGCAGGTAGAGAGGAGGGTATTGGTTCAGGGCCGAATGCCAAAATTCCCCTAGCATCAATCATGAGAACAGTGCCCTCCTCCTCTTCCCTCCCATGTAGCTCTCTTGCCTCCTCTCTTTCTACTCCTCTTGCTTAATCAGGAATTGTCTTTCTATCCTGGGGGCATTCATGTTTGTCCATATTGTAGTATTGATATCTATATTGATTCACTTGCTCTATTTTTTTAGTAAGAGGCTGATATTCTTTTTTTTTTTTTTTTTTTTTTTGGTACTAGGGATTGAACCCAGAGGCATTCTACCTCTAAGCTACACCCCAGTCCTATTTTATTTTTATTTTTTAAAAAAGAGTCTCATTGGGTTGATGAGAGTCCCACTACTTGCTGAGGCTGTCCTCAAACCTGTGATCCTGCTGTCTCAGTGTCTCAGCCTCCCAAGTACTGGGATTAAAGGCATGCGCCACCATGCCCAACTCAAGAGGCTGATATTCTAAAAGGCAATTTAAAATAAATTAAGTTTTCTTATATCATCACCAGAAATTAAATTAATTTAAAAATTCTGTGGCTTCCAAGAGATATTCCCTCAGAGAGAGAGAGAGAGAGAGAGAGAGAGAGAGAGAGAGAGAGAGAGAAAGATTCCCTTGTAATATTTATTTTATTTCAAGTCTTTCCTAATGATAATCCATTATACTTGTACTATACACCAACTATTGTGTAATATCAGTACTTTACATGGATTGTTTCATTTAATGCTTATGAGAAGAAAAAAAGGAAAGGAACAACCTTCTGAGGCAGCTCATCCATCCCATGTTCTGGGTTATCTTCATCTCATAGATGTGAAAGCCAAGGTTCAGAGGGAACAAGTGATTTAGGTAAGTTCTCACAATGGACCACCAGGAATTAAAACCCAGTCAGCTTCCAGAGCTTAGCCCAAGCCATCAGCTACAAGGAAAAAATTGACCCTAGCTGGGCATGGTGGCACACATTTGTAAAGTCAGTACTTGGGAAGATCACAGATTCAAGGACACCTTCAGCAAGTAGTGAGACTGTTGTCAACCTAGCGAGACCTCATTTCAAAATAAAAATAAAAATACATATATAGGGCTGGAGGTAGAATGCCCCTGGGAAACACACACACACACACACACACACACACACACACACACACACTTGACCCTAGCAAACAAACAAAAAATAACTGACCCCAATTGCACACCTGGAAAGGGCTCTTAAGCATGTTATTTTACACAGCATTGTCTGCTTTACGAATTCTCACTTTCCTGTAAATTTAGGACTTTGTGACTTTAAAGTATTCAAATGCTTAAATTTTCACAACAAAACTGAACTTTATTTTGAGGTGTTCTATCACCCTCAAATCTGAAAAAAAAAAATCAAATATCTAATAAACCTAGTACAGGCTCGCGTTCTCTCTCTCTCTCTCTCTCTCTCTCTCTCTCTCTCTCTCTCTCTCTCACACACACACACACACACACACACACACACACACACACACAAGCGCCCACACTTCCGGATCTACTAACCTAAATCAGCAGGCTCAAGGGTTTCTCAGAGACTCCCCTCAGCATTAAGGATGCTAATTGCTACTCTAGCAGTTACTGGAAGATCAAAGAACCGCCCACAGAGCAGAGCTGCGTTTCATCTTCCACAGACCAAACACTAATACCGCCCATCCCCCACCCCCTCCCCCTCTCAAGCTGGCGCGTTGGACCGATTCCCTTTCCTCTTCCCACATGCTCTCCCCCGCCCCTAAAATAGCTCGGTGCCAAAAATAAGCCCTCGGAAAAAAAATGCTTGCGGAATGAATGGAGAAAGGTAACTTCACTATCATTATGGCTCCCTTCTAATTACCGTGGCTTGTTTAAGGATGTACTTGTTTGTTTCTGGTAGCGATTCAGAAACCCGCGCTGGGAACCCTCCCCCGTCCCTCTCCCGGGAGCCGGGGCAGGTCTCCTGTGGCCTTGTCATGGCTCCAGCACTAAAGGACCCCCAGCACAAACACGAGTCCCATCCCGACCCCGAGGACCCAGCCTCCTGTGCAGCTCCAAGTCACTGTGCTTTCATCTAGGAAAGTTCTGTGCTTTTCTGGAAAGCAGCCCCCCTCCCTTTCCTGGGGTGAGAGGTCGCCCTTTTGGGGCTAGCACAGTAACAGAAGAGCGTCTTTTGTCACACATGGCCCAGTAAAGTTGGCACATGGAGAGGGACTCTGTCAGTGATGGGCTCACTGTCTGGCCCCAAGGCTGGATAAGCAGGGCTGCATTGCATGCTACAGGGGGCTCTGGCAGAGCTCACCCACATTCCATAAAGAAGGAAAAATCATCAGAGATGGAGCCCCTCAGAGCAGGGAAGGAGATGGGGTCTCAGAAGGGCCGTCCCTGAGAGGCCTGGGTCAAGGCTTCCTTGGTGGATCAGGTGCACCAGGCGTCCCTCTGCCAAAGGTGGACATCCTGTGCACTGGACAGGCAGCTCGACCCCTCAGGGGAAAGTTGCCCACACAGAACTGGGTCCTGCTCTCCTGCAAGGGGCCACTGGCCCCCAGCTCCTGGCCAGGGCCCTCCTCCTGCTGCCACCCATACAGTTTCCCACCCCTCTTCCAGGCCTGCTCACTCGGAGCTGAGGCCTGGCCCAAGCTTACACTTGTCGCCCTGCCCTGCCTGGGCTCCCACAGTGAGCTCACCCTGGCTCAGCCCAGTTCCTGTGGCCAACACGAGGTGTCCGTGTCCTGGGGGCCATACGTTTTAGGTCCTTCTCATGATGCCGTTTCCTTGCTCTGTTGCTATTTCTACAGAAATTCTTTTCCATAAAATATCCTCTTCTCATTTCCCTTCCCTTTTCCTTCCTTTCTCTTTAGTCTTCTGTCTCACAGTTTCTCCTCAAAGAACTGTTTCTGGCAATCACCCCAACCTTCCCACAGTCACCTCAATCCCTTTGGTCCAGAGTATGTTTCCCTGACCAGTCTCCTAACAGCTTAACATTTCTGGCCTCTGCTCTCTAACAAAACCACTGCTAAGTGCAAGTAAACTCTAAGGATGGCTCTATTCATGCCATGTCCCAACTCAAATGCCCTCAGTGAACCCTATTAAAGACACTAAAGAACTTTATTCTTTATGCTATACTGTGCTGTGCTATGTCAAGGATCCCCAAGTGGTGAGTGGTAAGTAAAATATCAACCCGGAATTCTAATTTGTGCAATCCTGTGTGAGCAAATGGACTTGGCCCATAAGGTCCAAGTTGTAGGAAGTTCTTAAGAGCCCAGGGACAAGATAGGGATTAAATAAATAGATGCTGGCTTTGGGTCACTGTTTTAGTCCCCTTTTCCATTGCTGAGACCAAAATACCCTGAGATGAATAACAAAGAGGAGGAAATATTTATTTGGTTCATGGTTTAAGAGGTACAATCCAGCCGGGCGTGGTGGCGCATGCTTGTAATCCCAGCATTCGGGAGGCTGAGACCAGAGGATCCGGGTTCGCGGCCAGCCTCAGCTACCTAGTGAGGCATTCCACAACTTAGTGAAACCCGGTTTCAAAATAAAGAATAAAAAATAAGGCTGGGGGTATAGCTCGAAGGTAGAATGCCCCTGAGTTCAATCCCCAGTACCGCAAAAAAAAAAAAAAAAAAAAAAGAGGTACAATCCATTAGTTGGCCCACTCCAAGGCAGACATCATGGTGACATGGCATGTGGCAGAGTATAGCAGCTCATCTCATGGCAGCTGGAGAGAGAGAGACAGAGACAGAGACAGAGAGAGAAAGAAGAGAAGAGGAGGGGAGAGGAGAGTAAGACCATATCACCTGTGACCTAACTTTTCCAGCCATGCCCCACCTATCTAAACTTCTACCCAGCCGGGCGTTTGTAATCCCAGCATTTGAGAGGCTGAGACTGGAGGATCCGGGTTCTCAGCCAGCCTCAGCTACCTAGTGAGGCACTCCACAACTTAGCGAGACCTTGTTTCAAAATAAAGAATAAAAAATAGGGCTGGGGATGTAGCTCGGTGGTAGAATGCACCTGGGTTCAATCCCCAGTACCGCAAAAAAAAAAAAAAAAAAACAACTGCTACCCAGTAAATCCATTCAATTTATTAATCCCTCAGTGTATTTAGCCACTGATGAGATTAGAGCCCTGATTCAATTTTTATCTCTGAATATTTTTGCATTGTTGATATATGAACTTTTCCAAGAGACATTCTATGTTCAAAGAATAACAGCCACCAAGATGGAGCCTCCCAAGCAATAAACATTCTTAGGCCAGTGCTGGGTGGGAGAAGAATGTACCCCCAGAGGGTAGATTCAGGATGCTTATAATTGTTGTGAGAGTAATGCTTAGAGGCTATAAGAATATAACACAGCCACAGCGTCACCTACATTGTCTTTATCCAAAATCTCTCCTCCCTACCATCCCTTCCAGTGCCGAATTCCTGAGATAAAAAATGAAGAGGAGATGAGTCAAGTAAAAGCTGAGCCACAGCTGTTGAGCTATGTGGTCTGACACTGGGAATTCCTCTGTTGCAGTGGGCCAGGAGGTATAGTAGCCAAATGTTCAGCAGCCCAGAATGGAGTCCTCAGCACTGCAAGCCCAGGGCACTGCGAGAGGCAGGGGAAAGACCAAGGCTGAGAGCAGGAAGAGAAGAAAGAGCCTGATATTGAGTCCACATGCAGAATGCCCAGGGCTCCTTAAGAAGGGCAGCAGCTAGTCGTGGTGGTGTACACCTGTAATTCATGTACTTGGGAAGCTGAGACAGGAGGATCTCAGATTCTCGGACGGCCTCAGCAACTTAGCAAGGCACTCCACAACTTAGTGAGACTCTGTTTCAAAATAAAAAAGCAGAATAGGGCTAGGAGTGTAGCTCAGAGGTAAAACATCCCTGATTCCTTGGTACCAAAAAGAAGGATTGGGGGGAGGGCCAAGGACGGGAGGCTCAGGTGGTGCTTTCCCAGAGGATCTGAGTTGGTTCCACTGTGGTACTAGTTTCCCTCAT
The DNA here is from genome assembly GCA_004027655.1 of Graphiurus murinus. Lineage (NCBI taxonomy): Eukaryota > Metazoa > Chordata > Mammalia > Rodentia > Gliridae > Graphiurus > Graphiurus murinus. Next base: position 19,363 of record PVLC010002723.1, read on the forward strand.
TTACATATACAGTATAACCTAAGGTAACATAGGTTATAGTTGAACGACTTGGAAATCAGATAAAGTCCCTCCTCTTTAGTCAGCCCTCGGATCCCATGTGAACTGTTCACCTCTCAGGAACACATCCCCAAAGTCCCAGCCACCATGCTTCCGCTCATGCCATAGTTAGGTGAGATGCCTTCCCTCCATCCCTCCCTTGCTTCTCATGTTTTGTTTTGTTACATTACCCACTCTTCAGGGCCCACCTCAAGTGTTTCTTTGTATAAGAATCTTTCCTTGATTGACTCAGTTCTAAGTGACTTTCCTCTCCTGGGTCCTCATGGCCATTTCTATCTGCATCGTGATTCTGACCACATCCTAGTTTTTGGCAAAACTATTTACCTGGGTCCAAGGACACCAGTGACTTCCAGGACGTTAAATTCAGTGATTATTATTATTTTTGCCCCTATTTTTCTTGATCTCTTAATGGTATTTCATACTCCATAATATATTTTCCTTCTTAGAATTCTTGCCCATTTGGCACTTATAGACACATCTGGATTTTGCTTGCCTGGCTTCCTCCATTTCCTCATGTAACAGCACCCTGATTTTTCTTTTGAGGAACCATCCTTCTTACAACTTCCAGTCCATGTAGTGTTGGTAGGGTAGATGTCAACCTCCAGTTCAGAGATTAGCATCCAACCTACAGTGTGCCAACAATAGAGATGCTTGGTGTTTTGCTGAAACCAAAAGGAGAGAGACATTTTCTTTACTTTGGGTGAGATGTAAACCTGAAGCTTCTGTCGTGAACTGAGCCGACCACAACATGAGAAGGCCCACCTGGCAAAGGAGCCCAGCTAGAAGAAGGCAGAACTGAACAGTGATGAGAAAGGCTGGTGCTGAGGAACTATTTGAGCACTTGGATGCAGTCATATCTGACTAGTCCTGATTTTAGGTTATAAGAACCAACATGTTCTTTTTGACTTCATCAATTGAAGATGGATTTCAGAAACATGCATTTGAAAGAGTTCTGCTTCAATTGTACTCCCTGTCTTCCTCCTACCTGGTTGTTTCTCCCTTGCTGATAATTCTCCTGTACTCAGACTGGAGATATCAGAATCTGTCAAGCACTGGTCCTAGTGTTGCTCTGTATATCTCCTAAGACAATCTCAACTACCAGACCTTTGTTTTCATACCTCCCTTTACCTTCAAACTCCCCATCTTTGTCTAGTTCACTGCAAATCATCCTCAGATCTTTGCTAGAAGGTCCAAGAAGCTTTGCCCTACTCTTTCAGACTGGATCTGGCCACCATAATACCCTGTGGCACCCAGAAGCTCTTTTCATTAGAATTATATGTCAGTTTGATTCTTTGATATCTATGTCCTTCACGAAACTCTGGGTCAGGGACTAAGACCGTGTCTGTTTTTCTCATTCATGTGTTCTTAGCACTTAGCTTTCTGCATAATGGGTGGTGGCATCAGTTAGTAGTTGTAGAACAAAGACTTGATGGATGCTGCTGAGCGAATGTGCTCTTGTAGACAGGAAGGAGCAGCAGGACCACCAGGGGTAAGCCCAGAGAACGGAAAGGGGAACTTCCCAGGGAAATGGCACCCAACAGGCAGGCAGAAGCCTGGGAGAGCAGCAGAGTGAGGCCGTGCCTGAATTAAGGTCACACCAACAGGGGAAGTAGGAAGAGGCGCGGTCACGAGGCAATGTATCTGTAGACAGATATTTGCTTGGCTAGGCTGTTTAACTAAAAACGGAGTGGAAAGTCCCAGGTGATCTTTTCTAATACAGATGAATTTCGAGGATAAGCATTTGTATCCTGATCAAAGCTTCTCACACATGTGTGATGTGTATTGCGTATAAAATCAGAGATGTGGTGCATGCTTATAGATAATTCTGTTACATAATCTTCAGATTGTGATATGCATGCTATATATAGTTGCATGTTAAAACTTTAGAGAGAAATGTGGACTAGTACTCTTAGAAAATTAATAAGGTGGGGCATCACTTTCCATAAGCTACCTGTACCTATAATGTACCTGTACCTATAACCTGCCACCTGGATAGGCAGGTCAGGAACAAATAATAAAGGATTCATATTTTTATTTAATATCTATATATTGGTCAATTAATTTGTGCCACTCTGCTCACTTCTAATTTAAATTCTTCAATTAAATTGGGATAATGACATTTTTTAAGGGTATTGAGATAATAATAATAATAATAATAATAATAATAATACATATAAGGTCTTAAGAAAAGTAGCTCAAAGCTGGGTGTGGTGGCACATGCTTGTAATTCCAGTACTTGGGAGGCTGAGACCAAGAGGATCTGGGTTCGAGACCAGCCTCAGCTAGTTAGTGAGGCCCTCTGCAAATTAGTGAGATCCTGTTTCAAAAATAAAGAATAAAAAATAGGACTGGGGGATGTAGCTTGGAGGTAGAATGCCCCTGGGTTCCATCCCCAGTACCACACAAAAAAAAGGAACAGTACTTCAATATCATAGAAATGACCAAAAAGTTAGCTGCTATTATCTTTTAATATTTTATAATATTTTATCATGACTACCTCCTGACTAACTCCTTTCTAGAAGTTGAGGCTAAAGCTGTGAAGAAGACAGATAAAATCTGACCCCTATGAAGTTTTTATTCCAGTTAAAGTGGAGAAAAAATTAGTAAGTAAGTAAACTAGCAAACAAGATAATTTCAGAGAGGATCCATGCAAACAAAAAGGTGATGGGTGCAGTGTTCCTAGGGGCAGAGACCGCTTTCAAAGGGCCGTCAGGAAAGCCTTGCTGAAGAGGTGGCAGCTGAACTGAGAACTGAATGAGGAAAACTCCATGAAGAATCCTAGCAAGAGCATCCAGGCCAGATGCACAAGTGCAAAGGTCCTGAGGCAGAATTGGATTGGAGTTGTAGGAGGAGAAAGTGGTGACACCTTCCTTTACCCATTAAACAGCATCCCTATAACAAAAGGCAGCAAGAGAAAGGCATAGTGAATCCATTTAATCACAGGTTTACTGACACAGGAACCTGCAGAAGTAGAGACCCAAAGACCTAGGGAGCTGGGCATGGTTGAACATGCCTGTAATCCCAGTACTTAGGAGGCTGACATAGGCAGATTACAAGTTCAAGGCCAACCTCTGCAACTTAGTGAGACCCTGTTTCAAAATAAAAAATGGAAGATAGGGCTGGGGGTATAGCTTGGAGTTAGAATGCCCCTAGGTTCAATCCCCAGTACAAAAAAAAAAAATACTCAGGGAAAACTGTTTTTGTGCTTAGTTTCAATGACAAATGGACAATGTATAGAGATACAATTGGACAAATGGGCATGACCTGATGTAACAGACTAAAGGAGGAACCCAGCAAGGCCTGTCCAGCTTCTTCTCAACTGCTCTGTGTGGACTTCCTTCCTCCCAGGCCCAGGGCCAGACCCCTTCTGGAATAAAGGTCTTATTGTCTGCTAGCACACAAGGTAGGTCAGATAGTGTCTTTATGGCCAGCTCCTACACAGCAGGGTAGCAGAAGGTAGAGTAATATTTCTAGGCTTTGAGCAAAGAGGTTCTAGTTTCTCTGACCCACCTTTGGGAAAAGGGAATTCTTTGCTTCTATATCCTGCCCTGGGCAGCCAGGAAAAGCAGTACTGAAGGTCAGAAAGAGACCTGACTTCTGAGGCCCTTCCAGTGTGCTTCAGCAAAAGAGTGATCAGCATGTCAGAGTGCCATACTTGGAAGTACCACTTTCTAAACCACACCAAAGTACTGAAGGCTGAGAGCTCAGTGTGGCTGAGGTGTGGGGAGAGGAAGAAAGTGGTACAGGTGAGGGAAAACTCAGTGAGATGATAAAACAGTAGTGCTGGGTCTGATCAGCCGAAGAGTGAGCCATGATGTGACCAGTGATCAGAGTCCGGAGGGCATGCTTGCAGGTAGGAGATGACAGCTCAGCCAGCTGTGGCCCTGAGGTAGCCAGGAGTCTGCACCCTGAGCTGAGGAAACATGACAGCAAGTGGTGAGGCAAAGCCTTATCCCAGGGCCACCATGGCCTCTGTAAGGCCAGACCTCCCCAATGGCTTCTATCCACCTACCTGTCACTGAGGCAGCAGAGACCATTGGTTACCTGACCAGTGTCCATCCATTCTCTCTTTCTTCCTACAGCATAAACTGGGTTTTATTCATGGTAATAATATGAACAAGCCCAAGTGAACCAGGGTTCATCCAGCCCAATCAAAACAAGGCTGAGACTGGAAGCCCATGGTAAAGAGACACCTGGGACTCTAATCCCAGGGAAGCAGCCGTGCCACTTGGAGTGAGATTTGAGACCATCTACCCCACATTCCTCCTGGATGCCGAAAACTGGAAGCAGCCCTACTACTGTCTGCACCAACACACTCTGTGTTCCCACTGTCTCCCTTACCATGTCTTTGCTTTTTGAGGACAGACTTGCCCAAACTTCACAATACAGCATGAACCATGCAGTGGAAAGCCTTATAGATGTATTTGCCCCAGGATTCTCCTCATATCTCCTTCAGAGTCCTCACTTTCCTCTTCCCACTAACCGAATCTTTAACCAAACTTGCAATTCTCAGTAAATTCTGACTTTACCTTCCCACCTCCAAAGATCCTGTGCAATATTCTTTGTTTGGCTTATGAAAAGGTTCAGGTGGCAAACTTTTCCCAATGGTAATTGTAAGTAAGCACATCCAATTTACAGTTATATTCTAAAAATTAAATATTTCAGTAGTGATAAAAGAGATCTGATTTAAAGGAGAACAAGATAAATATGCACCAACTTTGAATATTCCTCTGTAACTTGTTTGGAGACCTTTTACCAGAAATCAGATTCTAAATCTAATGCAATTTACAGAAGTTCTCAGTTTGGGATGCAGGGAAGAAAATATCTTTCCCTCACCAACCTGGTTCATGACTGAAGCCTCTTTAACAATACAGATTAACAAAAGAAAAGCACACAATTTTATTTCAGTTTTAAAGGCTTCATTAGAAAAATGAAGATCTAAAGCAACAGTTAAACCTGTGTATTATTTATTAATGCTTTGGTGAACAGTGGACAGTCATGGAGAAATAGGATAGTACAGAAAGGGTATGATCTAATGGTAAGAAGCAGGGGGAAATTTAGCAGGGCCTGTTCAGATTCCTCTGGCCCTGTGTCTTCAGAATACCATTTCAAGGTGAAGTATGCCTATCCTACATAGAACACATTTAAGATTTTTTTCTCTCAATAGTGTATTATGAAGTTGAATTATTTATTTTATGATGGAATGCATTTGTATGGTATGCTAGCAACAGAAGAAATCATAGAAAGATGTTGTTTAACTGAATCTACAATATTATAAAGATGGAAAAACATAGGAGTACACATAACTGGTTTGCTGAAAGCATGAAGTAGAAAGTGATGACTTACATTCTTTTCTTAGATCTACACATTTCTTTGGACAGTCATGGAGAAATAGGATAGTACAGAAAGGGCATGATCTAATGGTAAGAAGCAGGGGGAAATTTAGCAGGGCCTGTTTGTTCAGATTCCTCTTGGCCTTGTGTCTTCAGAGTAAAGACGTTCCTTTCCTCTGGGTACAGGGAGGTCTCCTCTCCTGAGAGTCTTATGCCTGTTGCAGAGACGGTCGGAAAATAGATTTCATGACTGTTTCAGTCATCAGTCTGGCCTCTGTGATCCAAACACCTGACACACACAAATATAGAGGAAGGAAAATATATTTGCTCATGGTTCTGAAGATTTCAGTCCATTTTTTCCTGGGTTCCAAGCAGAAGTCCATGTTTTACTGCAGTTCCTCAGGGCATGATGGGAGGGAGCAGAGAAGAGGAGAGAGCTTGTTATCAGCTCATGGTGGCAGGGGAGAGAGGGGATCAGGAAGGGGAAGCAGCCTGTCTGGGAAATGCTGACCCAGCCACACCCCCAGGGATCCCTCCCCAGCAACCAAGTGCTCCCTCCAACATGGCTGTCTTGTCTACCACATGAGGTCTGAGAGACAGATCCAAACCATGACAATGACTTCGTTCAAGGAGGAAGGACAGAGAGGGCCAGCCAGACTTTCCTGTTTCTGTGGTTTTCTCAAACTCCTACAACTTAAAATATTCAATATGCCAAAACTGCCATGTTTTGGGGTAGCATGTCCTGAACCCCATTAAATAGCAGATGCCTGTTTGAGAAAATATTTTTCTTGAAGTTTTAACATCACCAATAGCTTAGGCTATTATCTTTCCTAAATCTGAACAAATAACAGCTACTAACAAGGATGAGTGGGAATATTAAGTAACCTAGTATTTTTTAATCGTTTTTACATTTGGAATTCTGGATAGTGATTTATTACTATTATTTACATATAATTATTCTTTGGTTGATAATAGCAAATTCATGAAAGTGGTCGAATTTTATTAATAAACTGAGTTTCGTAGCCAGCAGACCTGGGAGATTTTTCATTTCTTTGCAAAACGAAGTCATCTGATGTCATATGAAAACACAATTCATGGGAGAAATATGAAAAGTGCTTTTACAATGCACAACAGAGTCTCTGTCATGGAGTGGTTTAAGTGCAGATGACTCAGGTGTGAGAACCTGGTGGTGGGAGAAGGTATAGGACACGAGGGCCACAGGTGCCATCCTGGGTCTCGGCTAACCAGCTGCAACCCAGATGCAAGCGCAGGGAGAAGCACTTGATGCCGGTTATGTATCATGAACACTCCTGAGCAAGGTGCAACTTAATGTGCATTTCACTGAAGAAAAATTAGGCAGAGCGAAGTTAAATAATAAATTGAAGATCATACAGCTAGTGTGTTACTAGAAGCAGAATTCAAGCCGAGGACATCTGCCACCTCCTACGTAGCAACACCTGTTAGTGGTAGTAGCCTGGCAGTAGCTGAGGGGAATGAAAACCAAGTAAGGTCTTTGCAACCTTTGGGAGGGTTGCAGGTAGACTTCGATGCTGGTGTTTCACACTGCATCAAGGCCACCCTGGAGGAACAAAGGTAAGATCTTTCTCGTTTCCAGCTGTGAGTGGGCCAGACCCAGAAGCTGCTGCTCCCTTCTCCAGCAGTCCCATACGAACCCTTGCTGCCAGGGAGTGCTTGTTAATGATGCAGGCTCAGAACACAGCAAGATGTCAGTTTTGGAAGGATGCTTGCTTCACGCCTGTGGAGGAAGGATGACAGCAGGACAGACAGGATCCCAGGTGAGCTGCAGGCAGCAGCTGTGAAACAGTGGACCTAGATTCTACTAGGTTGTAATGAGGAGTGAAGTCCAAGGAGATTGCAGGACTGAGGATGTGGGGTGTGGTGGAATGCAAGAGACTGGGGAAATGTCTGGCAGAAAGGGGCCACTGACCAAGATGAAATGAAAGGAAAATGATAGAGTGGCAAAGAACAGCTGGTCACTAACTGGGGAAGGGTCATGAAGGAAACTGCAGACACCATCAAGGGTGACAAGGGGTGATTCCCTTCACATGGTTATTGGGAAAACTCTTAGCCACTATTGCTAATGTGGCTGGGTGCTTCTGTTCCTAATGTCATTGGCTCTGCATCTCTGAGCAGGTAAGTCATAGCCTGGTCACTACCATGATGATTTTGCTCCTTACTGTAGTCCACGGACACAGCACAATGCTTGGGATGTGGTATATGCTCATTAGTCATTTTGAGTAAATAAGGAAGGGAGGAAAAGAGGGATGGGAAGCTGCAACCCAGGAGCAGCTATGCCTGGTCACTCCAACTGACTTTAGTAGGGCTACATAGCAAATCACTTTTTCACTCTTTCTGCCTCTCTACCTCCTCTCCCAACACGCATAGCAGTCCCATGCCATGGGCTCAAATGCAATAGAGGGCCAAACAATCCAGGATGTGCATAGCAGAACTTCCCAAACCTAGGCCTCCTGAGTCAGGCCAGCCAGGCACCAGGTTGGTCTCTGCAGCTTCTGCAGTCTCTAAGCTGTCCTGGATGGCAGTCTCCAGCACTCAACCCAAAAAGTGTGTTAACTTACTGCTCAGTGAATCCAATGCCACACAAGGAGCTTTCTGGGGCCTCCCTCTTTTCAAACAAAAACTGCCCCTGCCCCCCATAATGAAGCACCCCTGGTACTATGGTTAAGGGGGAGGGGATGGAATAGAGGGTTATACCTTGTGTATCAGTCAGGATAGACTAGTTTGGGCTGTAATGAAGCCCCAAACCTTAGTGACTAGAAAACACAGTGTAGTTCTCACACTACCCATCCACTATGGTTTAGCTAAAGGCTCAATTCTATACTGTCCATTCTCTGGGATCCAAGAGAATAGAGCAAGCTTGCATCATGGTTCTATTGTAGAATGAAAGAAAACTGTGGAGGTCTCATGCTGGCATTTAAGTGCTCTAGTCTGGAAGTTACACATGTCACTTTTGTGTTCAGTTAGTGAATGGGATAGCTGTTTGGTCCCACACAGCCCAAGGCATCCAGCAGTACAACCTACCATGAGTAGGAAAGGCAGAGAGCTGTAAAAATGACCCCAGTCTTCATTCCTTTCTTTTTTACACAAAAATGACCAAACCGAGCACGCACCACATCCCAGGCATTGTGCTGTGTCCTGGGACTTTAGAGGCAAGTAAAAGAATCATGGCAGTCTAGAATGGAGCCTTAGAGATGGGACCCAACTAACTCTAACCCTTTTTGCCAAATGCATTGGATGCCCTCCATGGAGGAAGTGGCCAGTGGCCTAGCCCAGAGGACAAGAGGTGCTTTCTAGTCACATGACACACAGGCACTCCTTTCATCCTCCCTCTTCAGTCTCAACTGTCCTCACAGGAACAGCCCTTATGAGGATGGTGACAGTATCCAGACATGCCTGCTGTCCTCCTGAGACTCACCTCGACCATGGCCTCCCAGCAGAAGTCCACTGGGGTCCATCAAAAGATGGAGAGATTACAAAATTGTGGGATATACATGCAAGGGAATTCTACTCAGCAATAAAGAACAAAATTATATCATTTGCAGGAAAATGAGTGGACCTGGAGAAAATTATGTTAAAGAGGACGGAGTGGACTGAAGTAAAGTTACAACTAGATTTCTTGAAAATATTAGATCAAGTGCCATTTAACCTTAGGTCTAGAACTCGAGTCAACCCAGGTGACTCTCTTTTTGCTTTTGTTGTTTTATAATAATAAAATATAAATATACATATATTTACATTATGATGTGAAACTATAATGTATTGGATGCCCTCCATGAAGGAACTGGCCAGTGGTCTAGCCCAGAGGATAGAAGGTGCTTTCTAGTTACATGGCACACAGGCACCCCTGTTCTACATAATGTTCTCCTGGAGAACATTATGTTAAGTGAGATTAGCTAGTCACGGAAAGTGAAGGGTCATATGTTCTCTCTAATATGCAGAATCTAGGGAGTAACTGGGATACCAGAGGGACTTCAGATAATGGAGGAGAAACTCCAGTGGAGTCAGGGAGGTGGTCTAGGGGAAGGAGAGGGGGCAGAGTGAGGGTCAATGAAGGAATTACTACCATCGGCTTTGTGTACATTTGTGAGAATACCAATGTCAATCTCAACACCCTGTTTGCGGAAGAGGAGGAGAATGGAGAGGGAGCCAGGGGAGAGCCCGCCAAGCGCTGTGTGCACGTATGTCACTACCACTATGATTTACCTTATGACGTGAAACTATAATGCACCAATAAAAGTATATTTAAAAAGTCCACTGGGAATAGTACGGAGTTAAATAACTATAATAGTATGGAGTACTGAGCTAAGTAACAATAATAGTATGGCTAGTTTAAGGATTGTTTTTGTTAAACATATATATATATATAAATGTATATATATATAAACATATATATGTTTAACAAAATATATGCACACACACATATATGTCCATATATGGTACATATATATGTGTATGTGTGTGTGTGTTTCCCTCGACCTCATTTTAGAAATCTAGCAACATCATTCATAACTAAACTATACACATGTCAAAATTGACCTTTTTATTACTTGACATGATTGGTTTAAGGGGAGGCAGGGTGGGCAGGGGAAGTAGAATGGAAAGAGGATGCTGAGGAGAGAAACACAATTGGGCAAAGGAGGAAGTTTGCAGAGAGCAGACAAGCCCAGCTGGGGAGAGCAGGTAATATGGAGAAAGAGGGACTGTGGTTGCCAGGCGCACGCATGTAATCAAAGTAGTTGAGAGGCTGAGACAGAAGGATCACAGATTCAAAGGCAGCCTCTGAAACTTAGAGAGACCCTGCTTCAAGATTAAAAATAGAAAGGATGGCGGGTATAGGTTGGAGATAGAATACCCCTGGATTCAATTCCCAGTAACCAAAAAAAACCAAAAACAAACAAACAAAAAAAAAGCAAGCAGGCATCTGAAGCAAGAACACTGGAAGAAACTGCTGTTGTTACATCCTTTTAAAAGTCATCCCAACTCTGAACAGCTCATTTCATTTGCTATTTAACAACTGATCTTATTTCTTCAAAAGTAGATCAGAGCCCAGGTGTGGCTGTATACACCTGCAATTCCAGTAGCTGAGACAAGAAGATTGCAGGTTCGAGGCTAGCCTTAGCAACTTAGCAAGATCCTCAGCAAGTTAGTAGTGTTCTACTTCAAAGGTAGAACACTCCTGGGTTCAATCACCAGTACCACCAAAAAGAGAGAAAAAAAAAGAAAAAAGTGGGTTGGACGGTATATGCTGTCTGGGTAGCAGACTACAGCATGAAGAGAAGGACCAAAGTGGCCGCTGAGGCCCCCACCCCTGGGCTGCCCTGTAATACAAGGAAGTGACTAAGGCCCTCAAAGAGGAAGGCAAAGAGGAAGGCCGACCTTTGGAGGTCAGAGATCACGAAGGGAACTAGCCATTTACACACATTCCTCCTTTCCTATACGAAAGGGAGGGAGTGGACTGAGGGAAAGTTACAACTAGATTTCTTGAAAATATTAGACAAGTGCCATTTAACCTTAGGTCTAGAAATCAAAAGAGTCAACCCAGGTGACTTCCTTTTTGCTTTTGTTGTTTTATATTCTTTTGATTCTGTGTCTGCTCCATGAGAAGCTATGGTCCCGTCCTGCCCAGGTTCTGGGACCTTCCAGAACCCACAGAATGTAAAGGGACTACTGAGGTGAGTAGAAAAAACAGGAACCTAAAAATGTCTTGAGATAAAGACATGATGCCTTCACTTCTCTTTACTGCCCACACAAAACCAGACCCTCCACCACCACTGCACTGAGGCAGCTGTTGACACACCAAGGGGGACACAGGAAAGATGCTCCTGAGAGCATCACTAGCCAGGATGGGAGTGACAGCTCTGGCAGCCGGTGGGTCATGGCGTGGTAAGGAGCTCTCCATGGCTGAGGCAGTCTTAATAAGCAGCATCCTGAGGGCCACATGCTGTCTTCGCCTGAGCCTGCAGGCACCGAGCACACTAAATCACTAAGGAACAGAACCCCATTGTGCTTTCTGTACCACCCCTGACTTCATCTCTGCCATCACTCTTCCTCCCCTTCTTTTTCATAATTCAACTGAATGAATCTGAAAGATGGTCAAAACTAGGTTTCCACCAGCAGGTCTCCAGAAATGGATCCAGAAAGGAGGAATTTCATCCCGTCATCCTTCCCTTGGAACAAATATACATGGAGTTCCTTTTGCATAGCAGACGACACCTCTCATTCTCTTAAGGTGTTAACAGTAGAACTTAGAGACACCTCCCTACAGGAGTAGCATGTGCAGTATTTCCCAGGAAGCTGTAATATTTGGACCTCACAGTGAAGCACACAGGAGGTGGCTGGTGCCCAGGAGAGACTGCTTGGCTCTTGGGGGTTGAAAGGAGTTGTATGGAGTTTGCAGATGGGAAACTGCCTTTCACTGGGTTCATGTGTTATTTCTATTAATGAAGTATAAGGTGGTGATTGTAATATGGGCTTGGAAGTCTCTTCAAATGCCCAAAGGAAATGTTCCTTCCCATAGCCATTTTTCTTTCTCCTTTCTTTTGTTTTGAGAGCTTGCCAGAAGGGAGATTTGTACAGAGAAATGCAAACCATTACATCAGCTATGTCAGGAAGGTGAATGACTCAGTAATTTTTTTTTTTCTGCCATTGGGAATCCCAGGTCAAGTTTATGAGTCTTTTACAGAAGAGAGATTCAGATTCAAGTTAGTGTTTCTCATAATAACTAATACAGGATTGTCTGGAAAACTAGCTAGAATGGATATTCCCAAATTCTTGGTCCACTTTGCCAGAAGTCTACCTCTTCTTTGGCTGGTAAAACTAGGAAAGCAGTGCTCTCAGAGTTTGCAGATGGTAAAGACCATGGCAATATATATATATTTTTTGATGCATTGTAATTTTTATATCATATTGGGGTACAGAGTGTTAGAAAAATACATGCACACAATTCTTTGTGCCCTCCCCATCGGGTCCCCCCCACACTCACCCCCTCAAGTCTTTGAGATAAGAATTGGTATTTTTGTATACATTCATAGCATTATTTCTATTATTGCATTCTTTATGACTTCGTCCCCACCTCCCTTCTCTAATCTCCCTCAGTCACTTCCCTGGAGTCTCTGCTCATCTGTCTGATGTTGCCCTTCTTTCTAAATATCTCTCTAGTTCCACATATAAGAGAAAACATGCATCTACTCATTCT
>PVLC010002723.1:32086-58440 GCA_004027655.1 Graphiurus murinus
GGGGGAGGGGAGAGGGAGCGAGAGAATGAATCACAATTCAACCGAGGAGACCAAAGCCCAGGAAACACATAAGTCGTAACTTCCTTAGGGGATTTCCCACTGCATACCCAAGTTAACTTCTGATTTATCAAAGATGCCAAGATTGTTGATTTGCCCTATGTTTTTAGGGGGGCACTTAATGTACTGATTTTTATATATCCTTTACTTAGCAATTTATGAAATAAACTTCTATGGACCCCTACTGCTTTTGTTTTAGTTAATAGAGGGAGTCCTGAGGGAGAAGGCCCTAGCTCAGTGTTTTCATCGGGTTGAAGATAAAGACAATCTTGTCATGTGGAAGTTGGGTGCTGTGATGAACACATCCGCCACACCCTGTTGCCTCCTCCTGGGGTGGAAAGTAGAGGCAGTCAGCCTGGGAGAGGGCTGCAGCTGGCACTGATACCCCTGTCTCCCCAATATATTAGGAGAAGATAACCTTTGTGGGTGGAAAGAGGAGGCAAATGCTTGGCCTAAACCAACCTATCCAATGACAATGTCTCATTGAAACAAATTATTTCCTTCTCGATACTGGCTTAGTAATCTACCTTTTCTATCATTGCCCAGCTTTATCTTCCTGTCAGCATAAAAATACCATCCCCAGGTGAAAGGTGCATGCTGTCCACATATCCGCTTAAACACCCCCTGGAAGGCAGTTTCACTGCTGTGAAGTTACCATCTTGTTCCCCGTTTCTTCCTGGGCCATGCTTACATTCCGGTGCCTGGCAACCCTGTGTATGATGCACCAGCACGAACAGGGCCCAGAAAGAGGTGATAACCCAGGGAAATCCCCAGCAAAAGGGCACAGCTGACAAGGACCATTATCAGATGAGGTCAAGGGCTGTGAGGTGACTCAGACACTGTGCAAAGCATTATTCATCTAGAACCATACTTCCCTTTACCAGAAAGTATGCCCTTGAAATGCAATGTCTAAACAAAGTTCTGCAAACCAGGTCCTGGGTTAAATGAGTTAGAAGATCTTGTTATCCAAATGATTTCTATAAAGCATGGCATGGTGGCATACACCTGTAATCTCAGTACTTAGGAGACAGAGACAGGAGGATCGAAGATTGGCAGCCAGTCTCAGCAACTTATTGAGGCCCTCCCCAACTTAGTGAGACCCTGTTCCTGTTTCAAAATAAAATGAGACTTGGGTGTAGCACAGAGATAGAATGCCTCTGTGTTCAATCGCATTAAAACACCCCCCCCCACACACACACACACAGAGAGAGAGAGAGAGAGAGAGAGAGAGAGAGAGAGAGAGAGAGAGAATCCTTTATCTATCAAGACTTCATTCATTTGTTCATTTACTCAATAAATACAAATTTAGTCAGGCCTTTACAGGGTAAATAAGATGTTCTTCATGCTCACCAGCTTTGGATCATTACACAACCACTACAAGATAGAATTAGAGGCATCCTGTCTTATTTCTTACGAAAATAGATCTTCAGAAATAACTGCTTATGCTGGGCACTGTGGCACACACCTGTAATCTCAGTACTTGGAAGGCTGAGACAAGAGGATTGCAGGTTCAAGGTTAGCTTCAGCAATTTAGAGAGACCCTGTTTCAAAATTAAAAATAAAAAGCAGCAGGGGTGTAGCTCAGAGGTAGAATGCCCCATGGGTTCAATCCACAGTACAAAAAAGGACAGGAAGAAGGAGGAAGGAAGGAAGGAAGGAAGGAAAGAAGGAAGGAAGGAAGGAAGGAAGGAAGGAAGGAAGGAAGGAAGGAAGGGAGGGAGGGAGGGAGGGAGGGAAGGAAGGGTTTCATCAGATTAGTGACTAAACAGAATTAAATTCTTGGGTCAGCTTCCCCTCCACCCAGACCCACACCCCTCCCTCCAGGTGAGCTTGTTCCAGGAAAGACCTACCCTTTCAAAGCTTTAGTTTTGGTTTTGCTTTGATCCAAGTGTTCTGTTGCAGCCCACTTGAAGTCCATGTGGTCTGTTGAGCTCAGATCCCAAACACATCTGGGAAAATTACTCTTTGAAGAGAGAGGAGATAAGAGCACCTAGATTGTGAAAAAAAAAAAAAATCATTAGAGATGTATCATTAGCAAATATGTCACTGCTTGTTTATGGTCAGGTATCTAAAAGAGTGGGGAGAGAGAGAAATTAGCCAAAGGAAGGTGCAAAGATCAAGCACTGAGGTTTGTCTAGCTGCTGCTACCTTTTTTTTTTTTTTTTTTTTTTTGCGGAACTGGGGATTGAAGTCAGGGGCATTCTACCTCTGAGCTATACCCCCAGCCCTATTTTTTATTCTTTATTTTGAAACCGAGTCTCACTAAGTTGCAGAGTGCCTCACTAGGTAGCTGAGGCTGGCCGAGAACCCAGATCCTCCAGTCTCAGCCTCCCGAATGCTGGGATTACAAGCGTGCGTCACCACACCCGGCTTTGCTGCTACCTTTTATGTCTGATCAGTCAACAACAGAAATCTCAGAGCATCTGACTTTTTGCCATCACACACAACATCCTTTCAGACCCCGGGACCCACTTGATGACAAAAGAGGTGTAATAGTGGCCTATGTATGACTGCAGGACCCAGGATACTTTTTGTACACAATAGAACATCTGAAGACTACCAGCCTGAGAGTGCCAGAGGGCCTCTAAAAGGTCCAGCTAAGGTTCTAGGTCAGGGGCAAAGTCATCATTCAAGGTTCACAACATATTTTGATACTTTGACTACATGGAAGGTGTGGCCCCTTTTATCTTTATTCCCAGTGACTCAGGGAATTTGTGTTCTCTGTTCCTTAAACTTTAGGCATAACCACTAGGGGCTAGCGGAGCCTGACACCCGCATGATAACCAGCTCAGATCTTCAGGGGTGAATTTCAGGATTATCCCACCTAGACAAGCAACCTAGACTAGCAAAACTTTCTGAGAAGATGAGCATCAATCATGGCCTTGCAGCAGCATCAAAACAAGCTGCAGCTGGTCCCACCAGCCCACCTATTGTAAATGTGTGTGTGTGTGTGTGTGTGTGTGTGTGTGTGTGTGTGTGTGGTACTGGGGATTGGACTTTGGGGCATTCTACCTCCGAGTCATACCCCCAGCCCTATTTTTTATTCTTTATTTTGAAACAGGGTCTCACTAAGTTGCGGAATGCCTCACTAGGTAGCTGAGGCTGGCCTTGAACCCGGATACTCCGGTCTCAGCCTCCCAAATGCTGGGATTACAAGCGTGTGCCACCACGCCTGGCTTTGTAAATG
Organism: Graphiurus murinus; assembly: GCA_004027655.1. Lineage (NCBI taxonomy): Eukaryota > Metazoa > Chordata > Mammalia > Rodentia > Gliridae > Graphiurus > Graphiurus murinus. The sequence continues at coordinate 35,331 of PVLC010002723.1, forward strand.
TTTTTTTTTTTTTTTTTTTTTTTTTTTTTTTTTGCGGTACTGGGGGTTGAACTCAGGGGCATTTTACCTCCGAGCTACACCCCCAGCCCTATTTTTTTTATTCTTTATTTTGAAACTGAGTCTCACTAAGTTGCAGAGTGCCTCACTAGGTAGCTGAGGCTGGCCACGAACCCGGATCCTCCGGTCTCAGCCTCCCGAATGCTGGGATTACAAGCGTGCACCACCCACGCCCGGCTGTAAATGTGTTTTTAAAAGAACTGAGAGGAAACTAGGTGAGTGTGGGGTGAGCCACTGCTACCTTGAAGGATCATGAAAGGACAGGGTGAATTTTTTTTTTTTTGGTACTGAGGATTGAACTTGAGCATTCTACCTCTGAGCTACATCATTCTCATATCAGATCTTTTTGTTTTTTATTATGAAACATGGTCTTGCTAAGTTGCTGAGAGTCTTGCTAAATTGCTGAGACTGGCCTCAAACTTGCAATCTTCCTCTCTCAGTCTCTCGTGTGCTGGGATTACTGGTGTGTTCCACCATGTCCAGCAACAGAGTGAATTTCATAAACAGCATGTGTGGCTATGAGCAGTGTAAGGGGCGGGCTGCAGCCAAGGCTGCCTGGACGTCATCCGCAAGCTCTCAGTGCTCAGGGGTCCTCTCACTGCACGCAGCTGCTGCTAAGAGCTTTCTCTGGACTTACAGGCATGCATGGCCTGTGCACTGGCAGCCCAGAGGTGTTGGGAACTGGTGTACCTGGAAACAGGCCTCTAGAAAGTATAGGGAGTGTGTTATTGGGGAAGGAACTTGGAGAACATTCACAGAGAACTTTTCTGGTGCTTAGGAAAGACTTTTCTGAGACCTGAAGGATGGGTAGAACTCAGTGAGACACAGAGGTAGAAGAGAAGGGCTGCCAGGCACCTAGGTAAGATGGCATTCATGGTACATGCAAGGAAACCGCAGGAGAATGAAGTGGCAGGAGAGACAGGCAAGGGTCACACCATTAAAGAACTTCGGATCCTTGTTTTGGAGCCTCAATTATCTTCTAAGAACAGTAGAAATACACTGATGTGTTTTTAGCCAAAGTTGACATGACCCAACTTAAACGTTGGGAGGTGACTCAGGCTGTATTCCAGAGAATGGTCCTGAGGAAATAGCGCTGAAATGAGGGGACAGGAATGTCTACTTGGCATTTGGAGATATGTGTCTAGTATGGAAGAGAGCATGTGACCAATGGTCCAGTGACTAAAGCCCACTGTAGAGGGAATGAGATATTCAAAAGGAAAGGCAGGCCTGAGCCTCAATGGACACAAACACTGAAGCAAAAGAAAGGTGGAGGCAGAGGAGACCACAAAGAAAATCAGGAAATAAAAGCCTGAGAGGTAGATGAAAAACTACAAAAGGATATCACCTTGGGAACCATGAGGAAGAACGTATTTGAAGAAGGTAGGAAGAGTCAGCAGTATTAAATGCTATGGAGACAATGAGCAAGAGAAGTCTCATCCTCTGTTCCTAGCAGAACAAATATCAGCTTTCTAGGAAAACAACTTGTTTTGCACACCAAAAACCATGACCCAGATCCTGGCAATTTATTCAGAAGAAATAATTCAAGTGGAAAATAAAACTTATTTATATAACTGTGATGATGTTACTTTTAATGGTTTAAAAAAACTAGGTGGTCAAAACTTTAATCCCTCTGATTGAGAATTGCCTAACCTAAAATACATGATGAAATATTTGCAATCACTAGAAATTATAATTAGGGCCACCATGGCTAAGGATTGGAAGAACACAGAAAATGTAAATACTTCAGATGTTAGAGAAATGAGATAGTGAATTTTAAAAATTATTCCCTGTATTTACTATTATACTACTTACAATTAATAAAACACAACCAGGAGAAAAGAACTATGTAGTAACTTTATAATCAGAAAAACCTAATATAATGCCAACCAACTTGTTGTCTGAGAAAGGATGAGAAAACAAAAATATAAACTGCCATTGATAGTAGGGTTTTGTGGAAGTATTTATTGCTTTCTGGATCAAAGAGTATCATACAAGTTCATATGTACTCAGTGATCATTCAAAGAGAAAGTCCAAATAGTCCTTAGTGTGAAAATTCACTTGGAAGCTATGAAAATAAAAGGAAGTTAAATGCAGCACAGCATTCACTGGAAATATGATCTTCTCAAAATCAAAGATTCTGCACATCTCCCACCTAGGAGAAAAACAGAAAGAGAATTAATTTTGTATGTGTGTGGCACTGGGGATTGAACCCAAGGGCATTCTACCTCTAAGCTATACCCCCAGCCCCATTTTATTCTTTTATTTTGAAATAGGGTCTCACTAAGTTGCAGAGGGGCTCACTAAGATGCTGAGGCTAGCCACAAAATTGCAATCCTCCTGTCTCAGCCTCCCAGGTACTGAGATTATAAGTGTGTACCACCATGCCTGGCTGAGAATTAATATTTTTTGAGTGTCAATATTTGCCAAGTATGATATCAGTTACTCCCACACAGTAGCTCGTATCATCCCAGAAAGATAAGGACCCCCTTCTATATCATCTCCAGTCAACAAGCATCAACATCAAATGCCACATTCCAGTCTCACTTTTTTCTCTTCTCCTTAGAGAATTTCAAGGACCACCTGCACAACCAGAGTGTCTGCCCCAACCTCATGAGGGCCTGGCTTTTTATTTCTTCATCAACTTGCTAAATTTTGGAGTCAGGGTTGTATCACTATCTCTTCCTTTTGTGTTTAAACATCACCTTCCTGTTGTCTTAGATCTGCCATCACAGTTCTAAAATTCATTCACGAATGAGTCTCCAACTGAATCTCTCTCAAATAATGCTCCTTTATTCTAGTAGTTAATCTTCTTTTCATCTCACCCACGTACTGCATGCTATGGAACGTTGAGGCACTCCCTTCTGGTTGATTAGTAAGGAGGATTTCATTTCATCTCTTGATAATCATATCCTGGCTTTATTCACTCTTCCTATCACTCTATTAGAATGTTTATAAGATGACGTGCTTTTAAATGTTTCCTTCGTCCCAAAGATATAGAGAGTAAGTTTCTCTAATGGGCTTTGTAACTTCCATCCTTTATTTTTATTGCTAATGGACTCTCCTGTAATATAAAATGAATGATGAGAGCAGTCAGAGAAAAGCAGAAAAATCAATACCCGTGCAGACTCCATATTAGTTAAAAGCAGGTGAGGAGCTGAGGCTGGCAGACAGTGGGATTTCCTCTGCCCCCCAACTATCGGGAAAGGGGGGTGGGAAATGATCTCCGATGGTTGTGAAGCTCTCTACAGCAGAGAATTTTCTTTATCAACACAGGATGTTGGAACAAGGGAGTACTGAGTAGTTTGGTATTTCTTGGAAGCCTCTGAGAATAGTCTCCAGTAGAGGGCAGTGGTACACGCACACAGGCACCCCAGGCTCTCCTAAATTAGCGTTGCCTCCAGGACTTCTCACCTTCCAACAAATCCTGATGCAATAACGCTGGCCCAGTCAAATTAGAAACCACACCTTTGTTCCCGGGTGGCTGTTGTTAGCAGAGCCTCAGCAGCTGCAGGTTCACATTTGATGAGCTAGGTTCCACCAGCAGTCATGCCAAGCATCGCATATGTACCATCTCATTTAGTCTTCACAACAACCCTATGATGGGAGGACTGTTATCATCATCACCATCCCCATTAACAGATGATTTTTGCTCACCCAAGAACACCCAGCTGGTAGTGATTAGAGCCCAACTGAGATTGGAATCGGTTCTGCTCTACAACCCAACTGCTTAGCTGCTCTCATTGGTGGGCCTATCTCTTCCATTCACATGCACCACTCATTATCTTCCCCTGTGAAATATCTAGACAGTGGGGGCCCGAAGTTATTGATCCTTCTGTCCATCCACAGCTGACAGAGGGTTTTGCATATGATAGGTGTTCACAAAATAATGAAGTTTGATTCATCATCCAAAAGTGCTTTAGTGTACTTTTGGGTGTATTACGGGGGGTAGATTTGACATGTTTTCCACTTTGTCTTCAGTTACAGTCTAAGACAAGTAAATAGCTGTGACAAGATGCACCTGTGGAAGACATAGAGCCTGAGAAATAAACTTGACCAATACCTAAGTGAATGCGGTATTTAGGTTTTATACATATAAGCCGATGGCAAAAGGCTCCAATGATTTTCTCTGCTTGCTTCTTTAACCTTCCCACTCTGCTAATCACATATTTCTTGAAACCTTCCTTAAAGTCTGAATTAGTTACGACTTCTAATCATGAACTCTAGAATTTTCTGCCCATTGGCACCTCCAAAGCAGGATGGGTTTGAGTGAGTCTCTGTGCCCAGTCTTCCCTTTCAAGTCTTCAGCCAACTATCCCCCTCACACTATCTCTACTTACCTCTTACTCCAGAGCACATCCTCATCCTCATTCCTATCTTTTACCATCTCTATTACTAGCAAGGCTTTTATACCAATAATCTAACACAATATCTGATGGCAACCAAAATAACTGGATAAAATTAGGACTTTTTTGTACTTTAAAAAAAATTAAGGAACACTATGTTATAATGTTTCTGGGATTAACAAGGGGTTTGAAAATAGAAAATTGAATGAAATAGGCTCATAACAGATTTCTAAGCAGTCTTAAGAGCTCTCTAGTAGAAATTTTAATTTTGTGTTTGTATTATATCTCATGAAAAATTAAAACAAGCAAATTCTGGATAATAGTCATCTATGAAAAGCTATAGAGATCAATACTTAGGAGCTTGGTTCTGGAACAGAAGTACCTGAGTTTACATCTTGGTTTTGCCCCTTACTAACTCTGTAACCCTAGGAAAACTCAGCAACTCAGTTACCTCATTTGTAAAATGGAGCAACTTCACAGGGTAGTGGTGAGGGTTACGTGAATTAAAACACATAGAGCATGCTGGGCGCAGTAGCACACACTTGGGGAGGCTGAGGCAGGAAGATCGCAGGTTTGAGTCTTGCCTCAGTAACTTAACCAGACCCTCAGCAACTTAGTGAGACCCTCTTTTTAAAATAAATAATAAATAAAGTTCTGGGGGTGTAAGTTCAGAAGTAGAATGCCCCTGGGTTCAATCCCTAGTACTGAAGCAAACAAACAAATACATAGAACACTTCGGACAGTATCTGACACATGGTAAGCACTTTATAGCCATTTTTATTTTTACCAAGAAGTGCCATAATTTCAGAGTTTGGGTGTGCTGACATATTTATAATCATATCATCATCCAGTAATAATACTTGAACTTCAGAGCCAAAAGAGAAAGAAGAAGCCTTGGACCTGTGAACAGTGTGCTCACTGAAGTCCAAATGCTCTCTCAATGTGCTATGTGAGACCAACTTTTAGGAGTTTGAATGGACAAAATGAATGAGAGAATTGAGTCACTCCCCAAATTTCACAGTGGGAAAGAGATGCTCAACTCAAAAGAACGTGTATCGTGCTGGGCGTGGTGGCGCACGCTTGTAATCCCAGCATTCGGGAGGCTGAGACTGGAGGATCCGGGTTCGCGGCCAGCCTCAGCTACCTAGTGAGGCACTCTGCAACTTAGTGAGACTCGGTATCAAAATAAAGAATAAAAAATAGGGCTGGGGGTGTAGCTCAGAGGTAGAATGCCCCTGAGTTCAATCCCCAGTACCGCAAAAAAAAAAAAAAAAAAAAAGAACGTGTATCGTGGTAGTCAACATCACATCTCCAGTGCAAGAGACAATACATTCTCAGCAAAATCCCATTTCTCAATATTGAAATAATATTATTTTATGTTGTTTATTTATGTCTTTGTTTCATTTGTAAATTTCCTTCAGAATTGTATAGGAGCTCTAAGCATAAAGAGTTATGTTTTAAGTTGGCTTTAGATATTTAAGTAACATTATTTCAGATTAATCCGGGGACTCCAGGGGACTTTTTCCTTTGACAGGATCCCTAAATCACTCACGTTTGAAAACATGGCACTAATTAATACAGCCTTTCATTCTGGTTTGGTTGATACAACCAAAGTTCTTTCACTGAATCAAGTTGTTTTCCAAGCAGTTAAGTCCACATTTTGAAAATGTTCTTATTGCTTGGGTAGTTTGTCTTATACACAATATATTCATTCAAATGCGCAAACATATATAAAATAGAAAACAGCAGCACTATACAGGGTTAGTCCAGAAGAAATTTTTTAAAGTCTATATGCCCAGCAGCTTCGGAACTTTTCATTGAGGGGAATTCTGTTAGGAAGGCCAAAGGAGGGGAAAAAATTACCTCCAGCTTGAAGTGACGTGAGCATTGGACCAGCATTGACTGAGTAACAAGTCCAAGGTGATGGCCACTCTGGGTCTTCCCTCATGCCTCACATTTTATGTCCACGCTTGGAAACTCCATCACAATATTAAAAAATGGACCTGCCTCCATTTTTTATTTATATATTTTTGTGCCATTGGGGATTGACCAGGGGCATTCTACCTCTGAGCTACACCCCAGCCATTTTTATTTTGAAACAGGTTCTTGCTAAGTTATCCTACACTGGCTTCAAACTTGTGATCTTCCTGTCTCAGCCTTCTAATTGCTGGGATTACAGAGCCACAGTCCATGGCCCACCTCTATTTTTTTTGTTTAGTATACCCTCGTGCTTTTACTTCTACCACAGGTGCCTACCAATTGTTCTGGTGCCTTCAGAGGAAGGATTGTATTTACAGAAGCCTTAAAGTTTTAATTAACTGGTCTAAATTGTTGAATAAATGCCTGTGTCCCTAGGGATCAAACCCCAGTTGAATAAGAGGAAAGAAGCTAAGTGCATCCACTGAGATGAATTCCCGGGAGTAACATCTAATTAGTGGCTCTTTCTTTACCCAAGTAGCAAAGGACTATTGGTGGCACCATAAAATTTAAGAATTTGCATGAAATGGGAGGAAAGTAGATGTATAATCAGTCATTTTCAACATGATGAATGCAAGCCAGAGGTGATCTTCAAATTAGCCAACCACTGGGAGGAAAAGGGGGTTAAATAATCAAGACAACCCAGCTGTGCCAGATGTTAACCCCTCAATTGCTACATCATGGGGGTGGTCCAAAATAGTGTGAGGGAGAGAGGTACCCAAGGAGCTCAGAGCACAGCTATTTGGCAACCAATGGGAAAATATTATCTTTTAAAACACCTATGGCTCTCCTACTAGGTCTTAACTAAACATCAACCTAACGTTACCATACTTATGCCCAAGCTGTCAAAGAAAGAGTTGGCAAAACAAAAATGCTGGTGGGAGGCTTTGGCTCCAGCAGATTAGAATTTACTTATTTGCCATTAGGGTATGAGGCTGGGAGCTCCTTTTGATACCAGAGGTGTTGACTAATTGATTAAAGGCAAAGAGGACAACCTCAACACAAGAGATATGTCAGGATCTATCTTCTTTTGAGGACAAGGTCTTAGATTTTAGTTGATATGAACACAAAATAGGTTCTCAATTACATTTGAAATGTACAATCCCAAGCACCAAAAAAAAAAAAAAAAAAAAAAGTAGTTGGTCTTTCAGTGAGGATTTCTTAATATTAAATCAAATTGCAAAGTGTTTGCTTTGTGGATTTTTAAAATGTAGGTTCTCTAGCTAATATCAAGCCAGTTACAAAAATAAACATGCATTGGTCGATGGAGGGTGAAAGTCAGTGTTTTTCTGGGGTAATTTTAATTTGCCACAGGCCTAGAAGAACACCGTTGCCCCCCCCTTTCTGCCAGAAGCAGTCCTGGCAGGTGGGTGTAAAGGGAGAAGGGTAGGCTTCTCAGTGAAAGAGAAATGCTTTCATGAATGGGAGAGTGGGTGTTCAAAAGATAAGTACTTTGGATCTGAATGATTGAAGGAAATGACTTTTCAAACTCAACCTTGCAAATGATTAAGTCAATCAGGGCAGGCTCCTCTCCCTAGCAGACTTCACCCATCCTCAGCTCCCATGCTTCCCACCCGACTCCCTGTCGTGCTCAAAGTAGCCCACACACGTGTTCTGCCAATATCAAATGATAACAAATTAGAACACAGAAACTCTCACCAAATCTGACCTGGCAGAGTTATCACTAATACAAATCATTCATCACCTAAATATTTTTGAGTGCAGGCAAAATTTTTATACTTTTTAGAATTAAGTTTCTTCAGTCATATTATTTGAAGGAGTCATCCAAGCTGGGCATTTAATGGAAACTGCAAACAGAAAATTACCAAGGTGGAAATATTAGAGTTGAGCAGCCCTTTTTAACCAGAGGAAGAGAAGTGAAGCAACTTCTTACTATTCCTACTAGGTACATTCTATGGAGGAGGATTTTTGAGATACCACAGGTAGGCCAGGCTTGGTGGCACACGCCTGCAAGCAAAGTACTTGGGAGGCTGAGACAAGAGGATCACAGGTTTGAGGCTAGTCTCAGCAACTTAGTGAGACTCTGTTTCAAAATAAAGTAGCTCAGAGTAGAATGGCCCTGGGTTCAATCTCCAGTACTACAAAAACAAAACAAAAAACAGCTGTCCTCCTAGGGGTTGGGGACAGGAACAGTGGCTTTGGTAAAGAACCTCTGGAATTTGGTAGAGTTCCACACCAGGAATCCCTACCCACCCACCTAGCCTGCGCCCACAAGAGAGACTGAGAGGGACACAGCACCAAGCAGGTGCCTAAACCTACTTCTGAAAGCACCCTGGTTTAGATATTTCTGGCCACTGCAAGTGTTGATGTTTATGATCCTCACAAACAAATTTAATTGTCTTCTGGAAAGTGGGTGGTCTTGTGTTGAAAAACAAGATAAAGTTACCTGTCTCAGGTCCTTATCTGGGCCTTGTTTTGTGTGGGTGCTAATAGCTGCTCTTCACAGCCCCTCCCATGAAGATGAGTGAGGAGGCCACTCATGACCCCGGAGGGGCGTGCAAAGTCGGCGCCCTTGCAGCCTCCAGTCCTTTCTTCTGCGGCAACCAAGGTGCGCAGCTCAAGGTCCCCTGAGAACCATGCCCAGGAGAGGAACTGTGTTTGTTTGACATCCTTTGTTAAGTGACCTCAGGCAGTACATCATTAAAAACTCCCAGCAGGTTTTTCCTATGATGGTGTTTTTCAAAGGAGAAAGGTAAGTGGGTGTTGAGCGAAAGCCTCATCTGTACCGTGCACTGCCTCACTGAATCTTCCACAAGGATGTTATGCTATTTTCCAGATGAGGAAACTGAGGTTCACAGACAAAAAAAAGGTCAATTAGGAAAAACAGAGCAGGAAATAGAAAAGAGAGGCAAGTTCCCCTTCATTTCTCTCCTCTCTCTCAAATAAGCCAACCATGTGTCCAAGCAACTCACATCAGACCAATGAAGTGTCAGCAAAGTCTGGAGACTGCAAACAGACGCTTGTGGTCACATCCCACCCAGTATTCCTCCCTTTCCTTTACCCGGTAGATCCTATGCTAAAGGGAAACCACGACTGTCATATTTCATGTGGCATCCCAAGCCATGGCTCTCACCAATCTTGCTTCTTCCTTCCATCTTTCTCCTGTTGTTGTTTGTTTGTTTGTTATTGTTGTTGTATGTTTGGTTTTGCTTTTGTTTTGTTTTGGTGCCAGAGATTGAACCCAGGGGCATTCTCTGAGCTATACCCAAGCCCTTGTTTAAATTTTGAAAGAGGGTCTTGCTAAATTACTAAGGCTGGTCTCCAACCAGCAATCCTCCTCTCTCAGCCTCCTAAGTACTGGGATTACAACAAGCCTGCGCCTTCATGCTTGGCGTTTACCTTCCTTAATCATAGTGTTATAGATAAAGTGTCCCTGGCCCCATAAAGTCCAACACCCAGCTGACTTATTTGCTTCTAAGTACTCTCTACTGCAGTCTATAAAGTCCAACAGTAACAGTAACACTCACACCTAAGGTCTTTGCATGTCAACTTTAATGGTCTGACAAACATTAACCCCTTGCAAAGACTGAGGCAAAAACCCAATCCTCCTTTTCTGTTGGTTCCCACCTTTTTAAAGCAAAGCTAAAATCTTTCTGACTACTAGGATGCTGATATTTTCTTCATGATACTTAAAAAAAAAAAAAAATGCACCGAAAAGAAACAAGCTGTTGCTCTCTTTGCACCAAACCAAACCCTGCAATGTCTTTGGGACACACACGCTGCATAAGTGAACGTCATGTAAAACTTGGCACCCTTCATCAGTCTTAAATCCAGAGGGCCATATGTGCTCTTGTTGTCCAAGTTCGTTTCACAACAGATTGGTTAAAGTGGATTTTTAGTGTCATCCAGGTTAATGTCAGTGTGTAAGTCTGAGGAGCTAAAGAAGGTGTTTCAGTAGATAGGACTGGCAATGTTCCCTGGGTTCTCCTGCACAGTGCCACCCGAGCCTTACAGATTACTGACATGCACTCTCCCCTACACGCCTTCCTGGAGTTGAGGCTGTCAGTCACTTGAAGCCCAGCAGTGGTTTTAAAAATGTACAAAGGGTAATTTGCAGAAAGTCCCCTACCAATCTTTCTATGTAATCTTGTCCTAAAATATGAACCCAGGCCCCCATCTGACCTGCTTCCACCTGTCTTAAGCCTGGCAAACACAAAAGAATATGGCTAGTTGGAGGGAGAAGCCAAGTCAGAGGCAGGGGGTGGAGGTGGGGAGAGGGAAGTTCAGACTGGCATGGCCCTGATCTTGCAGATTGTTACAAATCCTTTAGCTTTGTTCAAACAATCAGATCATTCGATTGGCCTTAACATTCCTCATCCCATAAATTAGCCTGGTGGGTGCCTCATACTGTTAAGCAATGCATTATATTGTTCCAACACCAACATCTGGCTAACGGAGAACAGACTGATTTTAATTTTAGCTCTAAGAAATTATACCTACTCCAGGCTGGTGGCTTTTTATCACTGACATTTTTATTTATTTCTATTTTTTATTTTTTGTGGTACTGGAGATTGAATACAGAGGCATTCTACCTCCAAGATACATCCCCAGCCGTACTTTTAATTCTTTATTTTGAAACAGAGTCTATCTAAGTTGTTGGGAATCTCACTACTTGCTGAAGGTGTCCTCGAACCTGCAGTCTTCCTATCTCAGCTTCCCAAGTAATGGGATTACGGGCACACAGCACCACACCCAACTGACATTTTATTTTTAAAAGTGCTTTTGCTTTAGGTATAACATGAATAGGACTTTTAAGCAGTGCTCAGTTTCGAAAGTTGTTTTCTTCCTCAAAATTTGGAAGTAGATATTTTCGAATAGTATTTTTTACAAGTTGCAAATACTGATCCCTTTAAGATGCAAATATTCACATAGCATGAAGTACCATGCAATCTGCCACTATCACACTAAAACAAATGGGACACACATTCCCTAATATTATATATATTCATCGAACCCATAAAATTAAAAAGTAAATGTCAAGTTCATCATGAATTCTAACCTATGACTCAACAGAGGTAGATGAGACAAAGAAAGAGATACAGAAAAAAAGAAGGGGAGGGAGGAAGATGGTGCAGAGAGGGAAAGACAAGAGTGGGAAGGCCAGCACTGGAGCCAACAAGCAGGGCTGCCCTGAGAAAGGCCATATTCACAGAGGAGGGAGGTGCCTGCCTCTATGACACTCCCAGGTGGGCAGAAGCAGCAACTGGCTCTCATGAGATGGGCCAAAGATGGACAACTATGTAAGAGTCACCAGCCCTAAAATCATGCTTAGGATGTGCCAAGCACTCTACATATTTTAACTCTTTTAATTAGTACAGCACCCTTATAAGGTCAAACACATTTTCAGATGAGGAAATTAAGAGAAAAAGGTCAATAACTCGTGTAAGGTCACACAGCCAGTAAATGGCAGGTACAGACAGAGAACTCAGTGGCTAGGCTTCAAGAATCCACGCATTAGCACCATGCTGTTCTCCATCTCAAGCATTGCAGACTTTGCCACATTAGTATCACTTTGCCAGTCCAATCGCCAGAGAGGTTCTGCTTTACTCGAAAGACACTGATCTGCCTTTACACTAGAAAAAGGTAACACAATTTCAATGGCCAGATGCTGAGGCTATAATGCTCAGGGAATTCCTAAAACCCAGGGGATCAGTATTGTTAGCTCCACAACTTATTAGTTCATGCAGAGTCAATTAATTAGGATCAGAGAACTGACTTACACTATACACTCTAGAGACTGATGTATAAACCAGAGTAGACATGTACTTATTTGTCAGGGAGAAATTGTCCTTCCCATAACTATACAACCTGTTGTGAACTAATGGTGTATTTCTCCAGTGTGTTAAAATGAATTTTTCTCTTTCTGGATTTCACGAAGGCCCTTAGTCATTCGTTAAAACATCATTATTTTAGATGGTGGACATTGCAATAGATTAGGTTACTAATCCTGCATTAGGTTATCTGTGTTATCTATTTCCTGCATTATCTTCTTTTTTTTTTTTTTTTTTTGCGGTACTGGGGATTGAACTCAAGGGCATTCTACCTCCGAGCTACACCCCCAGCCCTATTTTTATTCTTTATTTTGAAACAGGGTCTCAGTAAGTTGGGGAGGGCCTCACTAGGTAGCTGAGGCTGGCTGCGAACCCGGATCCTCCGGTCTCAGCCTCCCAAATGCTGGGATTACAAGCGTGCGCCACCACGCCCGGCTTCCTGCATTATCTTCTGTGTGTGTGTGTGTGTGTGTGTGTGTGTTTTACAGGGGATTGAACCTAGGGGTATTCTACCCCTGACTACATCCCCAACCATTATTTTTTGTTTTGTTTTGAAACAGGGTCTCACTAGGTTGCTAGGCTGCTGAGAGTCTTGCTACATTTCTGAAGTTGTCCTTGAACCTGGGGTCCTATCTCAGCCCCCCAAGTATTGGGATTATAGGCGTGCACCATCATGCCTAGCTGATTTCAAAAAGAAGGGGTAGTAGTGGTTTGATGCAATTGATTCCAAATCTGTATTCAGAGGTAAAGTCATTTCAGTTATTTAAAAAATATGGAATAGTATTTGATGCAATTAAAATCTTGATCCAAATAGTTTTCAAAGGATTTACTTTTTGCTTTGATTTTTCCTATGTATTCTAGACCAAGTGGATACATATATTCTGATTACTTTTTGTATAAGTCTATGTGAAAATCTATAGGAAAGGTAAATTGTATCTCCTGTTATAGATACAATATTTAAGCAGAATTGCTTATTCATTATTGAAAATATTTCTTTTTTTTTTGGTACCAGGTATTGAACCCAGGAGCATTCTACATGTGAGTTACACCCTCAGCCCTTTTTATTTATTTATTTATATTTTGATACAAGATCTCATCAAGTCCTGAGGTTGGCCAAGAATCTGTGATCCTCCTGTCCCTGTTTCCCAAGTACTGGGGTTACAGGTGTGTGCCACCAATCCAGGCTCATGTTTGGTCATCTTAAGTGGGCTGACTGTTTCCCAGCCCACCTACAATTCACCTATTGATTTGGACAACCACATAGGATTTCTCTGTTGAAATCTGTGTTCTTTACTTGGTATATTAGAATTCAATCATATCCTGCTAGATTTAAATAAAAGCAAATCATTTAATTGTTTCCTTCTCACAAATAACAGTGACAATAATAGCTAACATTCATTGAGTTCATATTACTGAGATGCCATTGCAAGCGGTTTGCAGGTATTAACTCATTTTAACCCTCACAGCTACCGTGGGAGGTAAGTTTCCATTATTGTCCTCATTTCACAGATGAGGAAACTGACATAATAAATAACTTTCTCAAGGTCACAGGGTCAGTAGCTGGCAGAGCTAAGATACAAACACAGTTTGATGCCCACACTCTTAACCGCAACACTAAACTACTTTCCTAGTCCCTTAGTTACCTGGGTGTTATGACTATTAAAGGGGGGAGGGAGGAAACAGCTGTTTTTCTCACTTGCTTTGACTCTAGCTAACTGCCCGTGACATTTTTGCATTTTGTCCATGCAGAACAAAGCTATATTTGTCATTAAAACCCAGATAAACGAGTACTTGTTCATTAGCAGGACCAAAAATTTGAGGAGGTCTAGCTGGTAAAATATTTAAATCCAAGAATGTTCTGGATGGAATGTAAAGACTCTCTCGTGTGTTAGCAGAACCTAAGGGCATTCATAGGATCACTCCATTCTGCACTTTTCTAGTTGTTTCCTTACAGACATCCTATAGCCTCTCCCCATTCCCTGTTTCTGGGATCATCACCTGTCTACACTTGGGTATAAGAATGTGGAGCACAGGAAAAGCAGCTAGATGAAACAAAAAAGAAAAAAAAAAGCAGAATATCAGGCATGTGGAATGATGGCTCACTCTGACTAAGAAATCTCAGGTAAATAGTTTAATTGTTCTGCCTTCCCTTTTCTTCCCTTTTCTCTTGTGGTATTATAAAGTGGTATTAACGTTACTAGTCTTTGTCTACCTCATGAGAGGACAATGTTTAGGAAAACACTTTGCCCTCTTCAGAGTATATAATCCAAGCAGGATCCAAATGTATTGCTTTTTAATTTTTTCTGCTGCTGTATACCTAAATGAGACCTTTTTTAAATACATTTATTTTAGCCTACTTATAGCATCAGAGAGATGCTGATAGATGTTTGGCCTTTGCACAGCCTTCACTAACACGCTTGAACAAAGCAAATGGCCTGAACTGGTGATAGCTGAGGTATGGTGGAAGGACAGGTGATGACAGAACCCCTGAGTCTGGGTCCTGAGTTGGGTGAAACAGGAGACACTTACTCATTCTGGGCCTCAGTCTCCTTCTCTAGAGAAGGAGCTCCATTTTGGAGTTGTGATGATTCTGACACAGGGGCATGAATATGAGATGGCTCTATAAAAAGTCATGGCTCCACTGTCTAACTCCCAGCCTGTTTTCTTGATTTAGAATTGGAGGAGACCTCAGACATCAACTGGTCTGTTTTAGTCCACTTTTTCGGGAGTCACTGCCATCAGAGTATCTGACAAGAACAACTTAGAGGTTTCTTTGGCTCATGGTTTCAGAGATTTAGTCCATAGTCAGCTGGCTTAAGGTGGGAACGACAGCTCAGCCTGGCGTGGTGGTGGACGGCTACCTTGCTCATGGTAGCCAGGAAGCAGAGAGAGAGGAAGGGATCAGGGACAGATACAGTCTCCACGCCATGGCCCCAGTGACCTATCTTCTCCAGTCATGCTCTACCTACCTAAGGTACCACCCAATATAAAGCTAGAACTTTCATGATTCAATTATTTACCTCTGAATATTTTTGCATTGAAATACATGAGCTATTCCAGGGGACCTTCTTTTTTTTTAAATATGCTTTTACTGGTGCATTATAGTCTCACATCATAATGTAAACCATGTTGACAGTGACATACATTCTATATCCAAACCATAAAACAATCCAGCATCTCCATTTCACAGCTCAGAAAACGAAGGCTCAGAGAGGTCCGCTGGCTTCTGCAGAGGCTCATCTCCTGGCCCCTGTCCTCACGCCCTTTCTTGTTTCCCTCTGCTTTCTGAGTGGCTTCTTATCACAGAGGCTGCTGGGCACCTCTGTGCACAAGCAGTTCCCTAAAGATGGTGCAGGAGAGAGTACTCTTTAAAGACACTAGTCAGCTTATACCTCATTTGCATTATCTGTGTAGAGAAGAAAAGTCTACACTTAGATGTTAGCCAGAGCACAGAAGAAATAGATTCCCAACTATTAAAATAATCTGAACACACCTCAGTGAGTAAATACAGTCATCCATATAGGAACTGATAGAAAGGAAACAACAGGTGCTTTGAAAGGATTACAAAATGTATTTGTACCAGGGCCATGTAAAAGCCATTTCCAAGCCAACAGGAAGGGCATTTATTATTTTCATTTAACATTTATTAAGTAAAGTGTGTTGAAGAGCAGGCTTTCAATCTGAGCCTTTTCTGGCTATGTGAAAAAGCTTTTCAGATACCTGCAATCTTTTCCTCTTACTTAGAAAGATGCTTACTGAACTGCAAAAGGTAAGTAAACACCAGGAGAGAACTCAGAAGAAACATGTTAAATAGTTCAATGCTCCCCTTGATAAAAAAGGGATCAAATGCCTGGCCTTCAGTACATCCCCAAAGATTCTAGCAGAAGGAACTAAATCCTGAAATGTTCATACTACTGGAAGGTAAGGAGAAGCAGGAAAGCTCTATGAGTGGAAGAAAAATTATGATGCAGTCTAGATGCCTGGGAATCTTGTAAACATACAGATTCCATCAACCTGGAGATGGTTGCTGAGATTTTGCATTTCTAACAAACTTCCAGATGATATTTATACCAGACACGAGACCATAGTTTGAGTAGCAACTTCATTCTGTATGCATTCTTCCTTACCTACTATTGTTGGATGGTCTGGAGTTAGCATTAAGCATAAAAGTAAGTTGACATAGTTTGCATCTTGATAGAGGAGTAACTTTTGTTATCACTAAAATGAGATATCTGAGCCAGGCGTGGTGGCGCATGCTTGTAATCCCAGCATTCGGGAGGCTGAGACCGGAGGATCCGGGTTCGAGGCCAGCCTCAGCTACCTAGTGAGGCACTTGCAACTTAGTGAGACCCTGTTTCAAAATAAAGAATAAAAATAGGGCTGGGGGTGTAGCTCGGAGGTAGAATGCCCCTGAGTTCAATTCCCAGTACCGCAAAAAAAAAAAAAAAAAAAAAAAAGAGATATCTGAAAATCCTAATTAATATTAAAGAATTTGCAACTTAATATGCCACTTCCCCAGGGATGTCTACCTTTGAATAAGGGCTAGAAGGAAAGGAGACTGCTTAACACACTTCCTCTAATGGTGCCAGTTAGACACTAGGGAAGGGTTGGTAAGATACCTGTGCAAGAGGTCATGTCTTTTCTAATATTCCATAGTCACATTTAAAGATTGTGACTTCAGAGCCGGGCGTGGTGGCGCACGCTTGTAATCCCAGCATTCGAGAGGCTGAGACCGGAGGATCCGGGTTCACGGCCAGCCTCAGCTACCTAGTGAAGTACTCTGCAACTTAGTGAGACTCGGTTTCAAAATAAAGAATAAAAAATAGGCCTGGGGGTATAGCTCAGAGGTAGAATGCCTCTGAGTTCAATTCCCAGTACCGCAAAAAAAAAAAAAAAAAAAAAAAAAAGATTGTGACTTCAGAATAGAAGGTTTTGATTGCTATACCTGAAATGGTCCAATATATATATATATGTGTGTATTTATTTATATATATGTGTGTATAATTTTATAGGCACTTCAGCTAATTTCCAAGTATAGAATTTTAATTAAACAGTACTGGAATCATCATAGCTTAAGCAGCTCTGCATCTCCGATAGTACCTACCACAATGCTTGCTCTAAAGAAAACCCTAACAGATATATTAGATGGAAGCAAAATCCTAACAGATATATTAGATGGAATCTCTGGGGAATGTGGTGATTAGAAAATTATGATTTTTAAATTGATTCACATAAGCAAAAGTACGGAATCAACTGGGCAATTTGTTATTTTGCTCTTGAAACATCAACTGATTTTATGTAATTAAATTCAGGAGGCCTTCAGATTCAGCCTCTGTTCTACATGGAGAAATTCTGACAATAGAGACTTCATATGGCAACCAGCATATTACCTAGGACTATAAAAATCCCAATACAGCTGGGCGTGGTGGCGCATGCTTGTAATTCCAGCATTTGGGAGGCTGAGACCGGAGGATCTGGGTTCAAGGCCAGCCTCAGCTATTTAGTGAGGCACTCTGCAACTTAGTGAGACCCGGTTTTAAAATAAAGAATAGAAAATAGGGCTGGGGGTATAGCTCGGAGGTAGAATGCCCCTGAGTTCAATCCCCAGTACTGCAAAAAAAATAAATAAATAAAATAAAAAAATAAATAAAAATTCCAATACTTTAAATAAGGTCTCATAAGATAATTGATCTAGTGTGACTATAAATAAACAATTATAAAAATGTACTGATCTTTAAGGAACTATACAATCACTGAGTAAATGTTATGTAGTTATTTTAATTATGAACAAATTTCTTTCAATTTTCCCCCTTTTCACCGAATATTTGCTATACCACAAATTCAAAACACTACTTTTTTTTTCTGGTTGAAGAAATAACTTCAATTTTAGGATGGCAGATAGAAAACATCTTCAACCACAAACTTTGCATTTAATATTACATAAAGTAAATTAGGCCAAATTCAAAGGAAGTTAATCCTAGAGTTATAAAATTTTAATTGTCTCATATACTGCTTAGTCACAAAGAACATGCACACATTATCTTTTTCTCATCCATTTTATTGAGGGGTAATTTAAAGTGTGCAGCTGTGTGAATTTTGACAAATATATAGTCATGTGATTGCCACCATAACCAAGATATAAAACATTTCCATCATTTCCAAAGGTTCCCTCATGCTCTTTTATGGTCAATCCCCATTTCACCCTAAAACCACCTCCCTGATAATCACACATCTGCTTTATGTCACTGTGGTTTTGCCTTCTCAAGATTTTCGTATAAATGCTATCAAGTCCTTTCATTTAACATGCTGCTTTGGGGAATCATCCATGTTGTGTCTATCAGTTCCTTTTTATTGTTAAGAAATATTCCACTGTGCGGCCACATCACAATTAATTTACCACAGGTGGACATGCAGGTTGCATCCAGTTTGGGACTATTGTGAATAAAATTTCTATGAATATCTAAGTACAGATCTTTGTGAGGACATAGCTTTTCAATTTTCTTTTCTTTTTTTTTTTTTTTTTGCGGTACTGGGGATTGAACTCAGGGGCATTCTACCTCTGAGCTACACCCCCAGCCCTATTTTTTATTCTTTATTTTGAAACCGAGTCTCACTAAGTTGTGGAGTGCCTCACTAGGTAGCTGAGGCTGGCCGCGAACCCGGGTCCTCCGGTCTCAGCCTCCTGAATGCTGGGATTACAAGCGTGCGCCACCACGCCCGGCCGCTTTTCAGTTTTCATGTGCAAATACTTAGAAGTAAGATTGGTGAGCCATACGATAAGCATATATTTAACTTTATTATTTATTTATTTATTTATTTATTTATTTATTTATTTATTTATTTATTTATTTTTGCAGTATTGGGGATGAACCCAGGGGCATTCTACCTCTGAACTACACCCCCAGCTCTATTTTTTATTCTTGATTTTGAAACAAGGTCTAAGTTGCAGAGGGCCTCACTAAGTAGCTGAGGCTGGACACAAGCCCACAATCCTCCTGTCTCAGCCTCCTGAGTACTGGGATTGCAAGCGTGCACCACCATGCCTGGCTCAGGCTTCCATTTTAATTTTGTACAACCCATGGTCTGGATTTAACCTGTATAGAGACCAGAAATATCAGAATTGCTGAATTATTATCTTATTTTTATTAAATCAGATAACCAAGATAGAAACTTGATACGATAGTGTGGGGCCCATCAGCTAAGCCCAGAGCATTCACATGGAGGGAGGGTAGTTAAAGCTCTGGCAATGGGACAGCTTGCTAACTCCTTACCTTTTGAAATGTTACTCTAATGGGCTGCATCCCACTATATCTGACTTAATATTTAACTTCATAAGAAATTATCAAATCATTTTTCTGAAAGTGTCTATCATTTTGCATTTCTACCAGCAGTTGAGAGTTCTACTTGTTTTATACTTTCACCATACTATAACAGCTGTTTTAATTTTAGCCATTCTAGCATGTCTGTGGTGATATTTCATTTTAATTTTCATTTCCCTAATGACTAGTGATGTTGAGTGTCTTTCTTATGTGCCCATTGGCCATTCATATATCTTCTTGAATTCATAATTGCTTACAGTGGCTTAAGAAAAAAGACGGCTCCAATTTGAGGATTGGCTAGTCAGGTGTGGTGGCGCATGCTTGTAATCCCAGTACTTGGGAAGCTGAGACAGGATTGCAGGTTTGAAGACAGCCATGGCTACTTAGTGAGGCCCTCTGAAACTTAGTGAGACCCTGTTTCAAAATAAAAAATAAAAAATAGGGCTGGGGGTGTAGCTCAGAGGTAGAATGCCTCTGGGTTTGATCCCTAGTTATGCAAAAAAATAAAAAAATAAACAAAGATTGGCTAACCAAGGTCATGAAAAAAATATATAAACCCCCACATTTATTCTTCAGAGCCCCTGAGTCAATGTTCTTAGGAGAAAAGTGAACAGTTTTATTAGATAGAGTTAGGAAAACTCACACTTGATATTCACAATTTTAATCATTTGATAATCAATAGATAATTTTAACACAATAGAGTAATTTTCAAATGAGAAAGGACATCTAAATCCTAAATTAAATAAAAGGAAAGTGAATCCTTTAGAATGTTAATTCATGATTTAAAAAAATCCTAACTTGAAGCCAGATATTCAATATAAAAGGAACATAGTATGGTAGTTAAAAGCGCTGGCTG
Source organism: Graphiurus murinus (assembly GCA_004027655.1). Lineage (NCBI taxonomy): Eukaryota > Metazoa > Chordata > Mammalia > Rodentia > Gliridae > Graphiurus > Graphiurus murinus. Next base: position 55,675 of record PVLC010002723.1, read on the forward strand.
AAAATTTGGACAGTCTGGATTCAAATCCTGGCTCTGCCACATATGGGCTGGCAAGCCAAGAAATGTTATCACGCTCTCTGTGTCTCAATGTCTTTGTGTATAAAATGAAAATAATAATAGTTATTGCAAAAGCTTGTTGAAAGAACACGTGAGTAGTGTCTGGCATGTAGTAAATGCTCAATAAATGTTAATGGTTTTTATTATTATATAGAAACATAAAAGCACAAGATTGCACTGGATACACATGAAAGCCTCTGAACTACAAAAAAAAAAATGTGCAATTGCTCTACAAATAAGTCATCTCCAAATGTGACACTTTGGATCAATCTAGGTCACCGCTGATTGGAATGAGGTCTATTTTCCACTTCAAAACATGTTTAATGAGGACTGCAAAATCATTCCAGTTACACACTAGGTGAATTGTCCTCTTTTCTAAAGGGCAAACTTTACCTCATATGAGCAACAGGAAAACAGTCCTGAGGACATGATTTCCCTGAAAGCAAATCCATAATCTGATCCTCCTCAATTGAAATAATTGTCCAGAGGTCCTTAAGGAATGTCTTTCTGAGATACTCTGAATGTGACACCAATCACTTGCTGGAAATAGCAAGTAGCTCCCACCCTTACCTATATAAAGGTAACAATAAATAACTAAATAAAAGCCTAAAAATAAAAGTCTTTTTAAAGCATCAATAATTTGGTATTGCATTTAAATTTATATTCTAATATTTTGATAATAATTTCAGTATCTACATTCTTGCAAAAGAATTTGTAGTACACATTTGTAGTAGACAATTTGTAGTACACATTTGTAGTAGACAATTATTCATTGAGACAACTAAAAATGCTTGGACCTTTGCAATTATTCCAAGTGGCCCAAGATCTGAGACTCACAGATGGGGAACCTCCACAGTAGAAGGTACATGCAGATTTTCTCCACCTTTGCTTTTGTGATGGGATTCTCTCCATGTTGTGTGGAACGATGTCTTCTTGCACAAGGAACATAACATTTTCCCTGACACTGTGCTTATCAGGAGAAGCAGTTGTAGAATGTGTGTACAATCTACAGATGCTATTGTAAAGGCTGCCAAGAGCAGGGGAGACTGTCCGATTCCTTCAAATATATAAATTCTGTGTTCTTGGCAGTAGTTTCTTGTATCTTCCTTCTGATTCTCTGGGGATCCCTTTTGCAGCTGACCCTAACTGCTTTCCACAGAAGGTGCTGACTGGAGAGAAATTTCCTACCTATTCAGTGACGGTATCCCAAGTCCTGGATTTTTTCCCTCTGTGTGACAAAGACATGTCTTCTTTTCTGCAGAGATCACAGGTGCATCTGTACAGGTCTGAGTCCCTTCTGAGTGCCTAGGAGCGATTGTGGATTATGGAGTGGGGTTCTCCGTTCCTCTACTGTTCATACAACCAAGGAAAGGCAGTAATAAGCAGAGAGGTGAGTCAGTGTTGAATTATTCTTCAACAGCAAAGACCAACTGATCATTTGCCTTTTTAGTGAATTCCAAAATTCTGGAGTCATATGAGTCCAAAGGGGAAACTTGTGAGAGTAGGGGATGGGGGAGCAGAGAGAAAATAGAAGCAACAAAAATAAGCCTCCAGTGTTCTTGCTGCTCATTAGACCAGCACTGAGCCGGTCCTCCCGTGGCCTGAATAACTGATACTTTTTATAAGTAACTGAAGAGCTATAAAAAGCTTAACATTTAAGAAAACAACAAACAGCTGTGGCAAATGAGCAAGAAAAATCTAAAAAGCCAGCCTGTCTGGGTGGCAGGAGGTCACACTACTTTATGAGGAAGTGCTAAAACATCACTTTTGTTTGCTACATCAGTGTGTCTCCCTGGCTGGTCACACTTCTCCCTCTGCCCCCAAGTAGAACAAATGCATGTCACCAGAATCTTCCGCAATTATTTCCTGAAAACAGCATTTCTTCACACAGGGTACCCAACCACATATTAAGCTGTGGTATACACAAGAGGTTCCCACTCAGCAATGTGAAGAGAAACTCAGGTCTGAGTTCAGTTGCCATTGCAATCTGGCTGCGCCTCACCCACCTGAGGCCACTGGGACTAATTCATATGCACCTGAGGTGCCACTCAACTGCTTCTCCCTTGAATGTTAAGTGTCGTCTTCGGGGACCACAACTAGCAATGGGCAGCAACGGCCCTCCAGCTTCCCCTGTCTGTTGTCCATAAACTCAATAATAAGGCAATTATTAGTGGGAAACAGTAGGTAAAGTGATCCAATGTATTGGCTTTGGCCTCTAAGCTCCAACTAGTGTGCTTACTGCACAGTGACCTTGGGCAAATTAACTAGCCCCTCTGCACCTGAGTTTCCTTAAGAGCAAAGTCTAAGTTAAGCAAAGTTATCTTCTTAGGGTCTTCTGATAAGCCTTAGGCTGTTAGACAATGCTCTAGAATGACTTTAAGGGGGCACACAGCCACCCTCCCATATTTCTAAGCCTTAGGTAATTTTCTTAATAGCATATAATAAATACCAGTCGGGACAAATAGAAAGTAAGTAGGAAAATGGTATACCTAGATCGAGCCATATAGATAATTATATTAAGTCTAAGTGGACTAAACAGTTTTAATTAAAAGGCAGAGTTCATCATAATGGATACACAGTAAAACTCAACTACATATTGCCTGTAAGAACTACACTTTAAATATAAAGATTCAGGTAGGTTGAAGTGAACTGGATGAAAAAAGAAAAGTCATGCAAACAACATAAGAAGACTAGAGTGGCTGTAATAAT